>VZTI01000471.1:122496-154027 GCA_013397865.1 Struthidea cinerea | reverse complement strand
AAAAAAAAAAAAAAAGAACCAGTAGTGGAGAAAACGTGTTGCCTGTGTTGCCTTTTTCCTTCAACAAATTCAATGCTTCTTTTGGTATTTTTAGGTTTTAATATTATCAGAATAAAAATTACTCCGTTTCCCCTCACTACTTCTCTGGAAAGAGCTTATTCTTCAGTACCTGAGCTTTAGTTCTAATATTTCATATTTCTCTTACCCATTTCTGCCCAGGACGCCAGCTACTTTGTCCTGCATTTTGGAAAGAAAGCAATTACTAACCTCATCAGTTAAAGTGTACAGATCTTACACTTTGCTTCAAGATTTAAGAGATGTATGGGACAAAATCCTGTGGAGTTAAGTGTTGCAGAAATGACAAATTCATGTCACTAAGTGCTCTTAGTGCTGTATTTCTAGCCCACCAATTTTATTGCACCCGGGATGCATTACTATTTTTAGCTATTAATCCCAGCTACTCTCTCAGGCAAAACTCCCTCTAGAAGTTTCACAATTCTGCAAAATAGAGAGAATAGAGTCCCTGGTTTTGAGGTGTGCTTCTCTTTGTTTTTGAAGAGGAAGCAATACTATATATTCTTTGTTGTTTATATCTGAGTATTTTCTTATATTTCCTAAATATAAACATCTGTCATACTTGGTGTGGTACCTCACTGCTATAACCCGTCTTTAAAAAAAAATAAGAGCTTAGTCTGTTGATTGTTTTCAGCATCATCTAAAAGTACAACTGCTTTTTGTAATGAGGCCATGACACAAGGCCACATCAGTCTTGTTTCAATAAGACACATAGCAGAGTAGCTTTAAAATGCCTGATAAGAGTTTAATAATCCAAGTGGAAAATTAATGGCATGTTACCAGAAAAATGACAAGAAAGTAAGGATAAGAGTCTTCAGTTCAAAAAAAGAAAAACTGAAAGCACACCATAGAATAATTTGTGTTCTTTAGACCTTTTAAATGTTGGTATTTTTAACTGTCATGGACAATACCTTTGATTGTTAACATCAACAGGCAGGAGATAACCATAGATATAAGGGGTGAATGTCCAAAACTAAGCTTCTGAATCCTCAAGCACAGGTCTGCTATTTGCTAGCTAGAACCTGTATGGGCTTGTTGTAAAACATAGAAACACTCTGGATTAAACAGAAGTGGCATGTCTAAATCCTGCAGCAAAGAAAGACACGTGCCATACCATAAGGCAAACCCCTCAATTTAGAGGTAGATCACATGTGTTTCTACATATATTGAGATGAAGAAAAGCAGGTTTATAAAATAGAAAAAAGGGGAAATTCCTTGAAAATGAACCCAAAGAAGCGCCCAGAGGTGCTTGGGGATTTGGCCATTGACACTCAAGATCAGTAACTGCAAGCACCAGAAAAGCACAAAATCAACTCGTTTCCCCCAGCTCTCCAGGATCAACAGCAATCTTCCCAGTGAGAAGAAAGTCAAGACTGGGTCAATGTTATGTTGGGATTGAGTGTGTATGCAAAGTTATTAAGGACAATAATGCTGACACCACCGCCAGTTTTTAAAAACCTCAGTATCCCAACACACACTGGTTTTTTCATCATGCTCATGACAGTAATACATGAAAGTAAAGTAGAAATTTACTAGGTTATGTAGACAGAAGCTTCACTAAGACACAAACCTACCATAAACCACTCAAAGTTTAACCAGTTGACCAACAATTAAAACAAATATTTGGTGAATCACAACACGTTTTTTCAGTGTCACTTAGAAAGACTCTCTAATATTTCAACATACCAAACAAGATAATCAAGCCTGAAATATAAGGACAGAGAAAATAAATATTATTTTATGGAATAAAATGGAATGCCACAGATGTGGTCTGTTACCAAGCTTGGTTTGCAACACTTCAGAGCAGGATAAATTAAATGAGGTGCAGAAAGCTACCAAATCTTTTCTCCAGTGAAAAGAATTGTACACATTATGAGGTAGTGTTGAATTGTACCCACATTGTTGTTCTAAGCTAAAGTTGTCATTGACAGCTGCAGTCAACATCCTGCACCGCCTCAAGGCAAGGTTCTCCTCTCCTGCAAATCTAAAGGAAATTTTGCCACTGATCCCAGTGGAAGTAAAAGCAAATGCAGAGAATGAAAAAAGACACAACAAAATTAAAACATCTCCAACACCGATATATTTTTCCAGCCCTCAATGATACTCAAGGTTTGCCTGCATGTTGTGTCACTGTTTGTTTTAACTGTAGGAGATGAATGAGTATCTGTAATCATTTAAGTATCATGAAATCCTATTTGTATTTCTAAAGTGACACCACACACTGCTCAGAAGTCTTTACATGTAGCTCAGAGGGCTTGCTAAATGCATTTGATGTGATTGCTAGCCAGTTCTGTGGGTGCTTGAAGAAGAAACTTAGTCACCTTCAATTGTCTTTGAATCTATGCAGCCTGCAGAAACTTCATCGTGTATGGTTACGAACTTGTCTTGCACCTACCATACAGAAAGAAAGACTCTCCTTCCAGCTGATTGCAATAAATTGCTGAGCTGTATTTGGATTTTAACTACTTTCCCATATGGAAAGGCTCTGTGACTTGGCAACTACCATGATCCTAAGAAACCATAATTTCTCTTCACTGCTCAGTTCAAGTGTTTGTAGGACTGGATCCTAGGTCACATGCAGGTCTGGGAAATTCAAAAGCAGTATTTGTGCTGGAGTTGCACACAGTGATGGCAGCAAGGTGATAGGACAGGGTTGCTGGATGATCAACTATGAGAGCAAGTGAGCCACAGGGAATGCCAAAGGTGGCAGTTCTTCACTGCCTTGATGTCCAGCTGAATATACAACTATCCCTCAGTGAAGAACTGCTGCCATTTTCTGCTTACAAATAACTGCCAGGGCCTCTGCTTGGGGGTAGGTGCTATGTGTCTTGTGGAAGACTTGGATATGCACTTTTAGTCTGGGTAAGTGTAGTGGAATATATTTCTTTGGCCTTGGAGCTGTAGGAGAACAGCTGTAATAATTTTGTTTTGCTCAAGAGAAGGAACAAAGAGGTTTACGTATCTAAGAGTCCATATAAATGTTCAGCATGAAATCCAGCTGAAGAGTCTTCTGTCATACATGGATGGAAAAGCAGCAGAGAGATAAGCACGCTGCTCTAACAGCACATGAATTTTGGGTACCATACTTTTGTCGGAATCAAAAATCAGATTCTTCAATGCCTGTAAAGGTCTCAATAATGACAAAAGAATTGTGGAGATTAAAATGAGCTAACAGTGAGACAATGAAGCCAGATAAACAGCTTGATAGCCTAGCTCAACATTTACAGCTTCATAAACTTGTGATCCCCCTTCCGCTGGTGCCATTTCAGGTACAGAACACACCAGTATCACTGAGACTCTTTCAAAGTATTTTAACCAAAGAACTACGTGTTCAAAACACTATCAGAGCAACAAAAAGACATTATTTAGCTTGTGGAATTGTCCCCTAACATTTTGAACAGGAAATTCTGGTTACAGTTTGTTTTGTTCTGGAAGTAGGAGGACTGAAAGCAGTGGCAGAGACAGACAACCTGACTTGTCCATAACGCATGGCTAGCAGTAAAGCTATCTCCAATCAGTTTTTGGGGTTTTAATAGAGAATGCTCTGTCACACACACCTGAAAAGGAGGAGTGACCAGAACTCTAAGTACGTGTGGAAGTGTTTTTGATCTGGAAATCAAAACAACAATGTATTTTATCCGAAGTGTAATCCTGTCCTGGTTCTAAGGTTTCATGCTTTGGTTTTTACTCTTATAATGTCTTCTGCATTAGAAATTGAAATACATTTAAATGTATGGCAAGTCATAAATATGCAATTAGACAGAACAGAATTTGGCTCTTCCGGATCCTCATCCTTTCAGTTACAAACCCATCTTTCTAAGGTTAATTCCGTTCTCAGATATCAAAGACCTAAAGTGTGAGAGTGATTGCCGGGATGCCTGTGAGGCCCCTCTTTTTGTTCCAACAGCCTGATGACAAGAAAGGATCAGATAGGAACATCAGTGTAATGGTGAATGTGAATGGGACAACCAAAACTGTCTCAGGGGGTGTTTGTCCAAGACTGATAATGCTAAAGATTAAGATAACAATCAGATGGATTAAGCGGTAATCAGGCAATTAACAGAGACTTTGGTGGAAAAAAAATCCCCCTGAAAAGCAGTATAAAAGCAGCAGAAACATTTGCAGCAGTGGGGAAGGCAGCTGCTGGTGCTGGGGCAGACAGAGCAGCCTCACTGCAGGGCATTGCTGGGCATTTGCACCCCATTTCTGTGAAGGATACAGGGAAGGGAACCCCCCCTGGCATGTGCCTATGGGACCTTGCAGGGGGCTTCCTCAGTGGCTTGTGGGTCTGGGCTGCAGGGGTGAAACAGGAAAAGATACAGCTGGAGCACTGTCCCACACAGTGATACTCAGGAAAGGGGACATGAGTTTATGACCTTCATACCAAATCATCCATTTAGGTGGGAAAGGGGAGTGGGGCAGCACACAAAGATGTCATCATAACGTTTGGGGATTATAAATGGGTCTACAAAATCTTTTAAGTGGCTGTCAGTGTTTTGAAAGCATTTAGTATCAGTTTATCTATCATATTGCTGACACTGATCCTGAATGCGTAGGATTAATTGTCAATCAATTTCAGGTCACTAAATATGATTGAACACTTAGATCCTGTTTTGACAAAAGAGATTTGAACATTTCTACAGTGCCAGAGCAGTGGATAATGAGAAAAAGAAATCCAGCAACTTATGTTTGAAAGAGTATTTTCAAATAGACTAAAATGTTTCTTGTGGTGAGGGTGAGACCCATCTGTGTTAGGAAGCTTTCACAACTTTTATGTAGACATATGCCTTCTGCCATGGTCCCAAGCCCTCCAAACACCTCTGTAGTTTCTCGTTGTAATTCTCCTTTGCAATGTTGAACAAGGAACGTATTTTCATGGCTGATCAGACTGGTGAAAAATCCTTCAAAAGCAGTTGTGATATAGCTGATTCCATTGCCTACCTGCAGCGTTATTTGCTTTTGAGCATTTTGAGTCAAGTTGCATCCTAGGGTTCATTATCCCATAAGTGTGGTCATCCTGTGTGAAGCACGTATCATGCTGCCAAAGATTGTTGAGCCAGCTCTGTACACTGCTTTGATGTGTTGTGATACTAAAAATACATAGGTGTAGCCACCGAAACAACTGAAAAGCAAATGGCTTCTTATTGCAAAAACACTGAAAAGGGGGCGTGTAACAGTTGGCGATTTAATCAAGTTGACTGACTAGAGAAAATTGCAATTATGGAGAATTCAGCAGAATTTTTTGGTTTTGGTGACAGTTGCAACCTTGGCTGACATCCAAGCAAATTTCAGCACTGGGTCTCAAATTGGACTACACTAGGAGAAACCTACTAGCTGCTTCCAACTTTGGTAATGACCTTCAATGACCCCTGAGGAAACCTGCCTGTCCGTCCTTGACCTCTAGCTTACATGAAGTCTTACAGAAACTGCTTCAGATGATGCAGCAATGTCCTTTGGTGACACCAAGAAGACCTGGTAAGGCTGGACCAGAACAGCAGTGACACCAGATCCCTACTGCTTTCTATCAGCAGAGATATTGACTTCAGAAACCACCTACCATTTCCCCTGGAAAAACCTCTGACTACTGACCGAAGATACTACATTGGAAGACCTTTTACCTATGTTGGGCTTGTTACCCAGCTACCAACCAGCTTCTGCTGATTATCCAGCAACTGTCTGACCCATTCCAAAGATAAAATAGAACCAAGATTTTGACATGCTAGTTAAGAGTGTACAGTAATGTATTTTGAAAGAACATGATGGTAATTTTGTAATACATTACATACTTTGTCCAGAAACAAGAAGTATTCCTTGTACGTAGCATGGTGCAGTAACACCTCTGGCAGCAGTAAGGGACATGCCTTTGAAAGCAGTGACGTCAAGTGGAAATGACACTGGAAATAATGAAGTAGAAAATCAGTGTTTTTAAAAAGTGTGTACTTCAATATTCTGTTGAAAGTGGAAAAAGACCTTCGAGTACAGAAATGCTATGTCTCAAAAGTCCTTATGTTGGAGCTTATGAAAATGCTGTGTATCCAGGAAAATAGCTGTGCAAGCTCTTGCAAAAGGAGTGATTTTAGATTCAAAACATGAACTAACTAAAGTCTCTAATTTCAGTTTTAGTATGAAAATCTTTGGACTTAAAAAACCCCCATCTTTTCTGGCTTTCCTGACTTCCCTTCTTCATCGAATAAAAGCACTAGTATATGAACATACAGTAGAATAGAAAAGTGTCCATCAAACATCACACTTCCTGATGAATCCTCTACAGCCATACCTGATTATGAAGGATATGCAATTCTTTAGCACAGTCTGCTCGGTGATGGCAAGTACTTGTCTGTTTTACTGCCCAAAATTCAAGAGCCTTTTATGGCAGCTTGTTGCAGGTTGGGTTCGGTAACCGGGCAGAAACACCAATTAAGTGTAGTGGTTTAACTTTAGATTTTAACACATACTTACTTTTTTGTGAGATAAGAATTAGGAGAAAGCAAAAGCAGGCACAACTTACAGACATTAATGAGTTTATTGATGGATTTAAAAGACGGAAGAAAACTTGCTGTGGTGTAATACATTTCTTCTATGAATCTCACAGTTCTTTTACACTGCAAGCCATAGATCATCACATGGGGTTATTAAGGATGAATTATGTTGCCTTAAACACTAAGGTTTTTTTTCTTGCCCCCAGTCTCTTAAAAGCTTTTTTCTCTCTGTGCTTTTAAGCAGCCCAGCATGGGCACTTTTACAGCCTTCACAGGCTACACATGAATGTCCATCTCCCCATGTACTTCAAATGGTTTAAAGAAATGCATTACAGTTCTTTACCACAGCATGATAGAGGTATTTTAAACTGCGCGCGCGACACGGCGGCACCGCCCTCTCTTCTCCTCTGAAGCCATCTTAGCTCCGTCCCACGTGACGTGACTCACTTTTTTTGTCGGGCTCCGAAAATCGCCATGACACCGCTTGGCTCCACGGTGGAGAGAGACCTCTGCTCTCTTCCACTGCGCTGCTGGCCGCACGGCACCTGCTTCAGTTCAGAGCAAAATGCACTGGCTGCAGGCAGGAGGCTCTGTTTGGCTCTCACTGACTCAGCGTGGTGTGATAGCCTGGTGAAGAGAAGGTCCTGCCGGTCCCAAAAAGCCACTCAGACGTTTTTAGCTACATCTGCAGCTCAGGGATAGCTCTCCCTTTACAACCCAGGGTCCGTACCGCAGCGCTGGGGGGGGGGGGGGGGGNGGGGAGGGGGGGCAGAGACCCCAGCCTGGCCCAGCCTGGCGGGGCCTGGAGGCCGGGGCCACCCCCCCACCTTCTGGCAGGCGAGCTGGAAAGGAAGGCTAATTCCCGCCTTCCCACACAGTTTAAATATGGAAATTGAGATAAGCGTTATTGGTCTAAAAGGTTGCCTGTCAATTCAGGGTCAACCCACTATACAGCTGAAAGGTCCATGATAGTACTTTACACTCCCCTGCTGAATGGTATATAAAGGCTAATGCACTCATGCAGAAGATTTTAAAACATTTCCCAAATATGATTATCCTTATGGAGTAATACTGAGTCATTTTCATAAGCTTTGGGGGAAAGGACAAGATTTCCTCCTTAAAAGTCCTTGCTGCTGGCAATCAGCATATCGATGGCAAACTGCAGGGGCCATCTACCACCTTTAACAGCGTGTTCCCAAAGATTTTCATCACTACATGTCAGAGTCTTCCCCAATAAGAACCATCAACCAGAAGTACTGAGGAAAGGCCCATCCTTCACTTCTTAGAAGAATGAATAGCTGGGGATAGGGGAGTGCAAGCTTTGTTTTCTCTAATCCTGCCTTCATGTTGCTTATGTGTACATAAAGCGTAATCTCAGCACTGATACCTGTACTACCACTGAGTGTCCCTGCTTCTTGCAACCTCAACCAACCCTTTCCATTTGCTCTCTTTTACCTTGGACATTAATTTTGTGGCAATCTGCTCTGGCTGAAAAAGAATTTCCTTACCGTGAAATTAGCTTTGTTCAACATCAGTTTTATGCAGTGATGCAAGCCTGCGTTGTCCGAGTTCATGCATGGTTTCACTGAAGCAGGGCAGCTAGGTAACACCATATGTTTCCCCGGCCTTACTCCACCAAGCTGAGCAACTGAATTCCACTATATTTATTTCTTTTCCTTTTTGCCTATGGAGTCCCTTACTCTAAAGCATAACATCAGTCATGATGATGATTCAGGATGCCATACTAAAAACATAAATAAAATTGTGATGTGTTTTCACTTGAGCTCAATGCCTGAGCTCATTTTCATCCCCTCTGTGTTGCATACTCTCTAATTTCTGTGAAGATGTGCAGCATTAGGTTTCATAGCCAGATGTATTCTCTATCAGGGGAAAAATATCTGCTTTCACTGCAGCTCATCACTTGTCTGATGTATCCATAAAAGGCACCTGCAGAAATATCGCTAAGTCTCTTCAGATTATATGCAATGAAAATGTTACTCTCTTCTCTGTGAGAAGAAAGTGTGCAACAGTGAAGGAAAAGACAACAGCCATACTGCTACGACAGGCAGAAATTTCACTCTGCCAACACTACCACCACAGCACTTACAGAGACTCATCTATAACTTTGAGAAAAAAATAAAGGATTTGTAATTAGTGATTATGTTTCTTTGCACAGAACATGATGACTTCACTTTAAATGTAGAATTCGCAAGCCAGTTTATAGTGGGGAAACTGATACAGCAATACCAAGTGTCTTATGCAAGCCTACATGATAATCCAGTTACAAAATGAAGACTAACCTTACATCTTCATTTCTAAAGTCCACTTACTCAATATCATTACTGACCTAATACCAGCTGCATTTTTTTACTGCAGACCTTGGCGTCTACAACTGCATGATAATCAATTTATACTGTATTACTAAAGACACAAACCCTTTGCAATGAACTGCATAGATTACCATTTAGACAAGAGGTAAGTAGTGTAATTCCATAGTTTGATGCCTAATCCTTGTATTAAGCAAATTAAATAGCAGTAACTTTTCAAACCAGAGTTTAATTTCATTATTTCTCCAAGCTTTTCTGTAACGGTTACACAAATTTTGTCTCTTTTTTACTTTTATTGGAGCTTTTCTTCTCAGAAATTAAAATTACAATATAACACACAGACATAAGTCATTTCATATTCAGTATTTGCTTTTGAAATCATTAATTAAAGTAATCTAAAAGGCAAATTTTAGCTGGCTGAAGACTACATTTTTCAATGTGATGCTAATCAATCGTGTATCATTAAAGGAATTTTTACAGGCTGTCCAGTGAGGTCATGGAGTGTCTCTGGTGACATTCAAGACCCACCTGGACACGTTCCTGTGTAACTTGCTCTAGGTGACCGTGCCTTGCCGGGGAGGTTGGATGGGATCCTCTCCAGAGGACCCTTCAAACCACAATGGTTCTGTGAATTTTGAGGAGTGATTTTTGTGATTAAATTTGGAGGGTATCACTCAAAAAAAAAAAAATCACACTTCAGGTCTCTTGTGACTTCCTGTGTGGGCCTGTTCAAGCTGCCAAAGACACAAGTCCTCAGGGTACTTCAGGAGACTCCTCTGATTTCTTTTCTAGGCTATAAATAAATAAATGCCTCTAACATGTAAGTGACTGTGGTGATTTTAATCATAGAATGTTAAGGGGTTGGAAGGGACCTTAGAGACCATCCAGTTCCAACCTTTGCACCGTGGGCACGGACACCTCCCACTACACCAGGTTGCTCAAAGCCTTATCCAGCCTGATTTTGAGCACTGCCAGGGATGGGGCATCCACTTTTCTGGGCATCTTGTTCCTGTGTCTCACCACCCTCACAGTAAAGCATTTCTTCCCAATATCTAATCTAAATTTCCCCTCTTTCAATTTGTACCCATTCCTCCTTGTTCTACCACTACAATTCCTAATGATGAGTTCCCCTCTGGAGTCCCTGTCGGCCCCCAGATAGGACTGCTTAACTAAGAGGACTAAAGGTACTCACGACGTACCTGCAACACTAAACCAGCCTCCCTCACGAGCACTTCACCAACCCAATCCAGTCATTACCAACTTCCTCTTTTAGGCCTAAAAGCCCCTCCACAAATTGTGCTGGGTGCTCCCAAAACAACAGTTTCGTCTTTTGGCTTCCTCCACAAACTGCACTGGGTTGGCCCTGTTTCCTTCCACCGTGACCCGCCAGACGCGACCCGCTCCCCCCGCCCAGGGACACACTGGCACGGCTGCTCCCGCCCGGCGAGGTGACACCCGCACGGTTCCCCCGCCCAGGGAGGTCACACGGGCACGGCTCCCCTGCCCGGGGCCCTCACACCGACACGGCTCCCCCGCCCAGGGAGGTCACACGGGCACGGCTCCCCTGCCCGGGCCGCTCACACCCGCACGGCTCCCCTGCCCGGGGCGCTCACACCGACACGGCTCCCCCGCCCAGGGAGGTCACACGGGCTCCCCTGCCCGGGGCGGTGCCGCGCCTGCGGAGCCCGCGGTGTGCGGCAGGGGCGGGGCGGCGCAGGCGCAGGGCGGCGGCCGGAGCGGAGGTGAGGCCGGCGCGGGGCTGGGGCCGTCGGGCCGTGTTACTGACGGGAGCGGTGTTGGCGGCCCTTCTGCTCTGCGGGGAAACGAGCGGGGCCCTTCCGCAGCTGCCTCCCCACTGCCTTTCCCGGAGGTTCGGACCAGACGCGGACAGTGCGACACGGGCCTGATCCGGGCCGGGAGCGCGGAGGTGCCGCAGCCGCCGAGGTGGCAGCGGCCGCGCGTTTGCAAAGGCGGTGGTGAGAGCGAGCCTCAGCCCGTGGGTGCAGGGAGTCAGTGGGGTTAGCTGGCGCCCTGTCTTCCCTGAAAATTCTAAAGTCACTGTGTCAGATGGCCGAGTCAAGTGGCCTTGGCTTCCCCGTTCGGGCGGGGCAGCGGCTGCCTCCTGAGAAGGAGCCGGAGCTAAAGAGGCTTTACCCTTCTGCTGTGAGGAAATAAATAGAAAAAGAAAAAAGAAGTTCACATACAGGGCTGTGGTGAGTTAGAGCTGCGGTAGTGAGGTGTGTTTTCCTGCTCCTTTGGTCCCGGGGGGGCTTCCCTGCTGCTGTCACGTGGAGTGCTGCAGGCAGAGAGGAGAGGCAGATTGCCTTCTGCTCGTGTGAGGTTTCAAGATGAGCGGGTTTTAGCTGTTATAGTTATCTGTCCTTGGTTGAATTTGTTTGCAAACCTTTTTTATTTCATATCTTCTTGGAACTCTAGCATAACTTTTAGGGAAGATGGAACTTCCTGTTATCTTCTGCAGCCTCATCGGAATGGGGAAGCTGTAGAGCTGATGGAAACTGCTAGGGAGAATGTTCAGGGATTGTGTCCACACAAGATAAAAAGTTACCCATCAATACATTCTATAAAGTGTTGAGCACTTGTCTTGTATCTTCACACCCTGTGCGTGATGTAAAGGATATAATTATCCTGTCAGTTTTGTTACACAAGCTGTGTGTTGTGCAGGTTCATCATACTTCTGTAGTGAGTAAAGGGTATTTGAGGTCTGACTAATGATTCTAAAGCATGCCACTTTGTTTCGTGGAACATACGTATGTATATATACACACGTCCTGAATGAATGAAGTGTATGATGAAATCTCAGGCGAAGAAGTCAGGTTGCCTCTTGAAAGTGTCATTTGGAAACAAAAGAATTATGGAAAAGCTTTGGTTGGAAGGGGCCATAAAGAGGATGTAGTTCCAGTGCCCCCTGCTCTGGGCAGGCATGCCATCCACTAAATCAAGTTGCTCAGTGCTCCATCCAGCTTGGCCTTGAGTATTTCCAGGGATTGGGCATTCTCTTCTCTGGGCAACTTGTTCCAGTGCATCACCACCATCATGGTAAAGAATGTCTTCCTAATATCTAATCTAAATATTTCATGTCTTGGTTTAAAACAAGTCCTATCACTACCTGCCCGTGTAAAAAGAGGATGACATAATTATGAGGGCTGTTCTAACTTTTTTTCCTGCAAAACCTTCTTTTTTTAGATAATGTAAGCATTTCAGTTACGCAAGAGAGAGGAAACAGTCATGTCAGCTCTTTGTCCACCACCGTCTCCTGCAGTTGCTAAGACAGAAATCTCTTTGAGTGGCGAGTCACCATTATTAGCTGCCACTTTTGCTTACTGGGACAATATTCTTGGCCCCCGAGTGCGGCATATCTGGGCTCCAAAGACTGAACAGGTACTTCTCAGTGATGGTGAAATAACTTTTCTTGCTAACCACACCCTGAATGGAGAAATACTTCGGAATGCAGAAAGTGGGGCAATAGATGTGAAGTTCTTTGTTTTGGCGGAAAAAAGAGTAATCATTGTGTCATTAATCTTTGATGGAAACTGGAATGGAGACAGAAGCACATATGGACTATCAATTATACTTCCGCAAAGTGAACTTGGTTTCTACCTGCCGCTTCACAGAGTGTGCGTGGATAGGTTAACACATATTATAAGGAAAGGAAGGATATGGATGCATAAGGTAAGTTTATTGTTCATTACTTAAAATAATTGTTAGGTTATCTTTTGCAGAAGCAAAAATTGAGATGCTGCGATATCTGTTCTGTAGCAGTCCAGACACGCAAAGTCAGAAAAGGCTGGTCCCTACACAGTTTCGAAGGTTAAAGGTTATCAAATTATTACGTCAGCAAATTAAAGGCTGGGATTTTTAGCCACAGGATTTATTCTGGTGATATGACTTCTATGAGACTGTGTAGCTGAAAGAGGTTTCCTGTAGAATTTTTCATCTCTCTGGATTTCATATGAATTGTTGCTTTTAATTGTGTTAATTTGTGTATTTAAACTAGGTATAATTGTAAATTTACTGTGTTTCAAATCATGGTTTTCCTTGTTGAGGTCCAGAAAAGTAAACTGATGCAATTAATTTTCTCAGTGCTGGTACAGTTTTACTTTTAAAAAAGAGGGTGTTAACAAAGAGTTTGCCAGGACTTGTACTTTTGTAACTCCCTTTAGTTCTACACAGTTTATCTGCTTTAGTCCAAATATTTCTACTCCTGAAACTCAAAAAGAAGAATTTGCTGAAGTTTTCTTGAGCATTGAAACTCTTACCTTTGGGTAAATCATGGGTATTTCCTTATTAAGTGAAAAATTTTACATATTTTTCTTGAGAATAAATAACAGTCTAATGGTAAAAATTAAAATTTTTGTCATCTTCGTGGAGTCCAAGCTGTCTTAGAACAGCTGTGAAGTATATGGTGATGCACATTTGCCTGATAATCTTCTGTTCTGAGACCTGTAGTCAACATACTTCAAACTTACTCTTTGAGTGCTCTTACCTGATCTCATTACAGAAATAACAAGCTGATGTTATTTTTGTGGTGGTGTTTCCTTTTTGCTATGTTGCCTGATGATGGCTGGCAGTGCTTTCTGAAACACTGGCTTTTCATACTTTCTGGGGTTTACTTTTCAGAGGAAGGATACTACATGAAGTTCTTTCTCAATATGGTAGAAACACAAATATTTAATTCCTTATCTAGTCTTCTAAAACCCTGCTAGAAGTTAGTGGTTTTGATGTAAGTGAATGCTATCTCATGTTCCTGATTACATTGCTTCTCTCATTTACTGTCCTCTGTACTGACTTCTAATGTCAAATAAGAATTATCCGTCATTTTTAGCTGTAATACATTTTCTCAGTTTTCAGATATTGCTCCATACCAGTGTGTTTACACAGTAGCAGTAATCTTCAAGCAGCATCAAGAATGACAAAAAAGTGTTTTCTACTAATTTTTTCTTTCTGAGAAATTAGTCATTAAGTTCTTCGTTCTTTTTCGGATGTTCTTGAAGCAGGTAGGTCAGTTGAATATTTAGGGAAAACTGCTTGAAAAATGAAGATTAAAATTTAATCATTGTGGAATAATTATAACAATGATAATGAATTAAAACTGGTTCATTCAGTAGTTTGCATTTTGAGGCAGTTTAGCAGCTGTAACAGGTTACATACAGCAAAACAAAAAATGTTCAAGTCCTATCTGAAAGGTGTTGTGTATCTGTTCTGGACGTTCTAATAGTTGTGATTATTAGCTCTCATTAGTTCTGTGTAGAGCCAGACAACATTTCCAGCTAGACTTGAGGTGAGAAGAAGCCTTCTGAACTCGAGAATTAGGAGAAGCATGGAGCAGTGTTCAGACTGGCAAAGAAAGACGAGCAACTCTGAGCAAGTCATCAATATGGGATTAGAAACCCCTTTCACCTACTCCAGTTTATGCTCTATATGTTTGTCTAATAATTTTGAACAGTTATGTTTCTGAAAAGGAGTGGCTTACACCATTTGTTCAACCTTATCTTCAAGAAGATTGAGTCTTTTTAAAATCATTGTCAAGGTTGTCTTCCTTCTCTGACTGAAGGGTGGAGTTGTCCTGAAGGAATCTGCGTTGTTCCAGTATTATTTTTCACTGACTCATCTTTTAGATGGTTAGAAAAGTTTTATTACTGTTTTAGGGCAAACTACTCTATTATACCTTATTCATCTGCTCAAAAAAACCTCTTGCAAACTCTTTTCACACTTGAAGTTGATTAACTCTGAGTAGGTCAGTCACAGGAAACTAATGAGTAACCAATAAAAATGCAATAACCTGTCAGCATCTAGCAAAAGATATCATTAGTTCTCCCAGCATCTGCTATTTTTGGTGACTTGTATTGATGCTCCAGTGATTAATGCCAAATTCTCTTTGTGAGTAATAACTTTATTCCATTGTAAGTTCATTTTAAATGCAGTTTGCTACTCAGCTGCTGATGAGTCTGTTTTCAGAGGTTTGCTCAGTCTCTTGTATGTTGTGTTTTGTATACTTTGAGGTTTCATGTCTCCTGTACTTGGTTATAAAACAATGTTTTGAAGACTTTTAAGTGCCTCAAGAGGTGGGAAAAAAAACAGTCTTTTGTTTCCTACCCTCCCCAGCCAAATAATTTTTCTCATTCTGAAGATCTTATTTTTCTCTTGTTGCATCAGGAATCCCCAATCTATACTGTATCCATTCGAAAATAAAAATCCATACATAAAGTGGAATTCTTCACCATAATCTGATCATATGGCATTTTCTTGATTTGTAATGAAGAAAAAGTTTTGACATTTTCATCAAACCCTCCCTTTCCTGCTGTTCCTGTCCAAATGTGGGAGATGTTTGGTGGAGGGCAGAGCAGGGAGCGTTGATCTTTGTTGCATGACATCACTTCCTCCTAAAGTCAACTCTGTAAAAGAAAAAAGGCTTGAACATCAAAATTTGAATCTGAGAAGCATGACTTCACAGGGAAGAAGCTGTACTGTGTGACTGTTGTGTGCATACATATATAAACAAATGCCAGAGTGTTTATATTTAACTGCTTCTCTTGCTCAGGAGAGGCAAGAACATTTCCAGAAGATTGTGTTGGAAGGCACGGAAAGAATGGAGGATCAGGTAAGGGCCTTCAGGTGGATGCATATGGCACATCATTGCAAAACCGTTTGACTGCATCAGGTGACTCTAGAAGTTGGTGCTGCTTCTTATTTTTGGGTTACAAGAAGATGCATTGGACTGGCTAATAATGTGACCTGCACAGTAGGCAAAGTTTCTGAAGATAGGATGATGGAACCTGTGATGAAATCAAAGGAAAATATATTTCATCACTTCAGGGGTAAAGTAGAAATCTGTGAAGAATGTTAACTGTTAGAAAAGGAAACTCATTAATTTGAACTTGAAGCTCTGTAAAAGAAGCAGCTTCCATAGAGTCATCCTAGCCTCCTGTCAAGGTTGGTTTTTCATTAGGTTAGGTCACCTTTTTGAATTATAGAGACATACAGAGTCTGTCATGTCGGAATGTGCTTGGAGACTTAATGGATAAGACTGTGAAAAGAATTTGATTTGTGAAACTCTAAATGTGAAATTGTGGTTTCATCTTCTTGTGATAGATAAGTCAGGAAAGAATTTTTGTATGTTAATAAGTGATATGCCTGGTTTTGGTTTCCAGTCATTGTTAAAACATCAGACTTGGACGTAAAATGCTTAACAGTGATTGCACATACAATAGTATGATCAAATTATCAAACTTCAAATACTTCTTGTCCAGGCCAATCAAAACTGATGCTGAAAATTAGCATAAGACCCGGAAACACATTTTAGGCATGATGTTCAGAAGCCAAATACATGTTTCCAGTACATAATGACTGATGAGCAAATTGCTCATCAAATGACATCAATTTCTGCTCATACTACCCTTCTAAGCAATAGGAAGTTAAGGATGTTTTGTATGTAATGCTGCAAGTTCATGTTAGTAGTAATTTCTAGTACTACTCAATGTGCTTTTACTTCAAGCATTTTATTTATTGTGCAGGGTCAGAGCATCATTCCAATGCTGACAGGAGAAGTCATTCCTGTGATGGAACTCCTTTCATCTATGAAATCACACAGTGTTCCAGAAGAAATAGATGTAAGTTCTTGTTTTATTTGTATTCTGAATTTTTTAAAAGTGGCTTTCACCCTCTGGATAAAACATAGTTTTGACTCTTTAGTTTGGTCACTCACTTTGCCAGAGAAAATGCCCATTTTCTTAAATTCTTAAATACTTCTGTTGCTTCACATCAAGTTCTCCTAAGTGCTGTAAGGAATGGCAGTATTTTTTATGGTCATCAGTTAGCAAAACTGACTGCATAGAATGATGTCATTTTACAAGTGGAAAGGCAGTTTGAGGTAAACCAAAATGAATGGGCAGATTAATGGATTTGATGTTGATACCTGTTTCTGCATGTTACAATGTTCTTGTGGAAGTAGAAGTGATCCGGCATGCACTAATTTAAAGTATTCTGGACATTTTTTTACAGAAAAATGTAGAAGGAACCTGACTTGTGACTGGTGAAGACTTAGTAATCAAGTGACTTTCTCATTTTCAAAATGCTTTGTCTGAAGTCAGGTCTTTTTAAGATTGTGCTTTTTGGGGAGGTCTTACAACTTAACTTAAATAGTTCCCAAACAGTTCCCACCTATCAAAATGAAAATCAATTAATTTGAAGGTGATCAGATCCTTGTCTAACTTTTGTTTATATTTACTTGCATTTCAGATAAGTGACACAGTGCTAAATGATGATGACATTGGGGATAGTTGCCATGAAGGCTTTCTCCTCAAGTATGAAATTCAGTTTTGATTTATGCTGTAGCAAAATGATTTAAACTTGTGTATGCATCTAAATGTATCTATCTGCACGTGCATGTGAACTTGGATTGGAATAGATTTTTTTATAGAAGGGGGAACAATGACAGGTATTTGGCTTTTTGAGATTTTTATCATTAAAATGTTATAAAAGTTTCTGTCATTTTAGAAGAGTGATTCTGGGCCAATAGCTGCATCTCTGTAGACTGTGTTGTCATAGGATCATTTGTTTGATAATAGAATTCCTATCAAATACAAATTTTTCTTTGATACCTGCATTTATATAAGACTCTAAGTCAAAGTCTTGTTTTTTGTTTTTTTTTTTTTTTCAAATAGCCAAAAACCTGGGTTGTGCATAAACTCTAAATAAGAGTCATTAATGGTATGGCATATGTCATGCTCATTGTTAAGTTGTGTGTTTTCCCCCCCCCCCGTTTTTAATATTTAAGTGGAAATAGCTGAACTTGAGAGCAGCTTGGTCTCTTGCTGTGGGAAAGTGTATTTCATAGGTTTTAACTGATGTTCTGATACCTTTCATAGTAGCTCCTGCATAACTGCATTCATACATGTAGTGTTTGGTGACATCTATTTATACACCATCATGTGTGCTTTCAATACTGAAGAAACTGTTGAACTTGGATTTCAACAGTAACTTACTCTGCTGTTTAAAGTCCTGTGGTTATGGGTGTATAGGCTATATTCATATGTAGAGCACTTTTTCCTGCTTGTGAAGGTGATAATTGTTTCATTTGAAAGATCTGGTTAAAAGTATTAACCTATGTCTGTTTTTACTTGCAGTGCAATTAGTTCACACCTGCAGACCTGTGGTTGTTCTGTAGTCGTAGGAAGCAGTGCAGAAAAAGTTAATAAGGTAACATACTTTCTCATAAACCTAACTGAAATGCTGATTATTAGGAGTGTTAGTGTGTTACTTGGAACAAAGTTATTCTGTAAACATACTTCAGGCTGAAGAAGGAAGGAATACTGTTGTCTGGCTATCTTCAGCGGACTGGTCTAGCAGAAGATAATTCTGCCTGAAAATTGCCTTTCAGTTGTATTCTGACAACTATAAGAAAACCAGTGTATTCGATGATACAGTATATAAATGAGTAGTAAATGAGTCTCAGCTTTGAAAATTAGGTTTGTTAGCTAAAATACACAGATTGAAGAGACTGACTGGCCTTGCCCGTTTCAGCTATGTCAATCACAGAAGCATCAAAGTTGGAGGAGACTTTTAACGTCACCCAGTCCAACCATCCACCTGGCACTGCCACTGTAAACCATTCAGCCACATCACCCAGTGCCAGATCCAGACGTCTCTTAAACACTTCCGGGAATGGGGACTCCACCACCTCCCTGGGCAACCTATTCCAGTGCTTGACCACCCTAACAGCAAAAATTTGTTTTATAATAAGTAACCTGAATCTCCCCTGTCTCATTTTAAGGCTATTTCCTCTTGTCCTCTCACTGCAGGCACAGCAGGAGAGACTGACCCCCACCTCACTACACCCTCCTTTCAGGAAGTTGTAGAGGGTGATGAGGTCACCTCCAAGCCTCCTCTTCTGGAGACTAAACAGCCATTCCTCGTAAGACATGTTTTCTAGTCCTTTCATGAGCCTTGTTACCCTTCTCTGGACACACTCCAGCACTTCAATGTCCTTTATGAAGCAAGAGGCCCAGAATTGAAGACAGTATTTGAGCTGTGGTCTCACCAGAGCCAAGTACAGGGGGACAGTCACTTCCCTGGTCCTGCTGGCCACACTATTGCTGATACAGGCCATGATGGCATTGGCCTTCTTGGCTACCTGGGCACATGCTGGCTCCTATTAAGCTGTCAGCCAGCACCCCCAGGTCGCTCTCTCTGCAGAGCTTCCACCCTTGAGCAGATCAACACTGCTGCCCAGCTTGGTGTCATCTCCAAACTAACTGAGGGTGCACTCCATTCCCACATCCAGATCGTCAATAAAGGTGTTGAACCGGACCAAGCCCAGACCTGAGCCTTGGGGAAACCTGGTAGCAGTGAGTACACAGACAATACCCATGTCACTGGGTATTGCCTGTATGCTCTTAAGCGATTAGTGTGCCCATAATTTCTCCTGCACTGGGCAGTAAGCATACTTTTGTGTCATGAGCTGCTTGCGTTTCATGGAACCTGTGTCTATTTCTTCAGTAAGAAATAAAAATGATGAACAGTGGGCCTGCTGAATATATTATATATTACTTGTAGACTATGCATACTACGTATTACGTATTTCATAGTATATAGGGTTTCTTGCCTTAATGAAATACAGCAGTTTTAAAAAAAAAATTAAAGGCACCTTTAGTAACCCTATGTTTTGAAATAAGCAGTTTGTTATGCTTTATAAAAATGGGGGCAGAGAGAATACATTTTTTCATGTGTATTACCATCAGTGGTAAAAGACCTCTGATCAAATCAACAGTAAATGCTGATGCCCACAAGCAACAGGCAAACCAGAGAAAAGAAAATTCTCAGATCTTAGCTGAAATCAGCTAACTGTAGTTAATTTGTATTGTTTCAGAGATGTAAGATTTGCACACAGTCAAGTTACTGGGAATGTTATATGTTTAAGAGAAGTGTTATATATGTACACACTATGCTATATATAATACCAAAGGAAGTGTTAGAAGCTTAAGTAGTTATAAAAATCTTATGGATTACTAAATAGTTAATAATATTTCATATCTAAATGCTTAATATGTAAGATAATGTATCGATAAGCTAGACAGTATAGAAAAAAACAGTGTAAAAGAATGCGACCCTCAAGATCCATCCAGGGTAAATTTCATAAATTAATTCTACTCATGTTCTTATCAGCAGCATTCTTGTGTCACGGTACAACTGTTCTAAAGTAACTGCTTTCTTAATAGCATCTTTCAGCTTGCCTCAAAGTACAGAAAACACTTGTGGCACATTGTGACAAAAAGCGTTAGTCAGAAATTATGTTGTCATTAGTTTAGGTACTGCAGAAACATGTTGTGCAAGGACAGAGCCTTTTCAAATATCTTATAGACACGGATAGGACACCACACGTTAAGACTGGAAGATGAGCAGAATGGAATACATGTTGTGTTTGGAGTGATTACTGGTAGCTATTCAGCCCAGAAGTTTGAAGATAGATGATGAAGTACCTGTGTTCATTATAAGAGAGAGTTTATGGAAATTACGGAGGAAATAAGCATGGATGCTTATTTACGTAATTGACTGCCTGATTTGAGACAATAACTGCTATTTCAATATGGAATGAATAAAATAAGAGGCTTAAAAGGCTAGGAAAGTAATCACAGTAACTCATGTTTATGAAAAGAAAGATGTAGAAGACACAATTGGATAAAAAGCAAACTTGGTTGCAAAAAAATGTTGGATTTTTTCATCATTTGACAAAAAGTTGGAATAGTATGGCTTACAGCATCAGTAATTAAAAAATAAGTAAAAGTAAGCATGTCACTGTTCTGTGGCCTTTTATAAAGGTTTGGCTTTTCTAATAAGCATGTTGAACTCTTTTGTTCATCATTTTAAACGCCTAATACAGTCTACTCATACTTATTTCCTTACATTTTCATGTTTTTCAAAACTGTTGTTTTTAATGCAGATTGTGAGAACATTGTGCTTGTTTCTTACACCGTCTGAGCGGAAGTGTTCCAGACTCTGTAGAAGTGAGTCCTCTTTCAGATACGAGTCAGGACTTTTTGTTCAAGGCTTACTCAAAGTAAGTATGCTCAGGAAAGTTCTGTTCTTCTGTAGTGTAAGAACATTCTTCAGTGTATGTTTGTGCATATGATATGCACACACATGCACACATTCACATTCAAAAGAATGTGTCATCTTCCCTTGATGTCATCTTTTCTGGTGCTGTAGCTTTCCTTGTAATTACCTTCATGTTAAAATTCCAAGCGAGTCTTTTCTATGATACATCTGTTTCTGGAGGATTTTTCAGGATTGTTCATGTACTTTGAGGTACAATAATAATACTCTTTTGTCTGCTTGGGGCTAGAATCCCAAAAGGCATTAAAGTTTTTGTGTTTTAGCATAACAAAGGAAGAATAGTCACATCAGGCCTGGAGTTTCCAAGTATTTTAAACAGTCTGTAGCAATGGGTGAAGATGAATAGAAAAAGAATGCTTCTTGCTCTAGTAAGCAGTCTGAACTTACCAGATAACTATAATACTGTAGTGCTAATGGGCTCATGAACCAGGTGATGCAATACTGTAATACACAGGTCACCTCAGTACCTGTTTTCACTGTTTTGTTAAGGAAATCATCCATTATTAAGGACTTACTACTGGACTACAACCACCAGTTGTCCCAAACAAAATACATCTAAACAAATGGGTTATAAAATTTAGGTATGATGCTTTAATGTTATTTTGTCCCAATACAGCTTTGCATTTTTAACTAAAATAGTATTCTTTTTTCACTAAAACAGGATGCAACAGGGAGCTTTGTGTTGCCCTTCCGTCAAGTAATGTATGCCCCATATCCTACTACACATATAGATGTGGATGTCAACACAGTAAAGCAGATGCCCCCTTGTCATGAACACATCTATAACCAACGACGATACATGAGATCTGAGCTGACAGCATTTTGGAGAGCTAATTCAGATGAAGAAATGTCTCAGGATCATATTATCCACACAGATGAGAGTTTCACACCTGATCTGTACGTAGTCTTCTCACATCTCACAAAGCTACTTGATTTGGGACAAGAGTGTAGAGTACAGAGCCTACTTGCTAATAAAGTACATGGAGCTTCTTAAAATCAAAAAAAACTTCTACAGCTCTGGTAGTTACATTTGTTTTGGCAGAGTTTACTAGGTCCTTCCATAGTTTGGTTACATCAAATATTATTGAAATTAATTTTCAGTGATAATTCTGACCACATTATGTTAATTTTATTGCTTGTTTTAATTAGGGGTATAATAGACCTAAGTGTATTTGACAGGGTCCAATGGCTTTCCTGGATTTAGTTCATTTCATCTGAGTGCTTTAAAATTCTGTGTTACCTTCAAAAATATCAGAATTAAAATTCCCTACAATTTTAAATTCACTTTTAATTTCAGCCAGACTGTCAACAGTAATGCTACTGCTGTGCTCAACTCCTAGAAGGTTAATATCCCTTACTGGCATTAACTCGTGTTTGTTTGTTTTCTTTTCTATAGAAATGTCTTTCAAGATATCCTGCATAGAGATACATTAGTAAAAGCCTTCCTGGATCAGGTAATTGTTGCTTTTTCAGAAAAAAAAAAAAAAAAAAAAAAAAAAAAGAAATGCAGTTCAGTACTTTGACCATTGTAATAGATAATTTAATACAAACAGATCATTTAATGTTTTGGTAGGTTTTTTTCATACTACTGCTATGATTCTTCTCTACATAAGTAGAAAGAAAATATTAATATAAAACTGAAACTCCTGCTTAGGTGTGAAAAACAAGGGACATTTTCTATTGCTGTGCAACTGTGTCTACAATTACAGTATTGAAAAAACTGCCTGACTGGGAATAATTTCAGATCATTATCCAGACAGAATTGTAATACAGCTTCATTTGTTGTATCTGAGCAGATAGAAAACGTCGAAAGCATGCTGATTATATATACAAATCTGCTGTTATTTGCCTGCTTTGCTATAATTAAGGATATGTTACGTGTGTACACAACGTTTCTTTATTTTCCACATTCTTGATGTGGTTCTTGAATTTCCATGTCTACCTAATATTCTTAATTTTTAACAGATCTTTCACCTGAAGCCTGGCTTGTCTCTAAGGAGTACTTTCCTTGCACAATTTCTGCTAGTCCTTCACAGAAAAGCCTTAACTTTAATTAAGTACATAGAGGATGACACGTAAGTGAACAGATAATAGAAAGCAGATTTAGAGAAACTTCTTTTGTTCTTTTTTAAAGCACATGTTTTTATTTTCTTGCAGGCAAAAAGGAAAAAAACCTTTTAAGTCTCTTCGTAGCTTAAAGATAGATCTTGACTTGACAGCAGAGGGCGATCTTAACATAATAATGGCTTTGGCTGAGAAGATTAAACCAGGTCTACACTCCTTTATCTTTGGGAGGCCGTTCTACACTAGTGTACAAGAACGTGACATGCTCATGACGTTTTAAAGTCTTCCCTGCATCTGCTGTTGCAGTCTTGCAGAGCACGAAATCTGTCAGTGTGACCCCCACACTGGTGACAAGCATCGACGACTGAGGGTGAGGCATCAGGAGCACAGTGACACTGAAGTGTGTCCCAAGCAGTAGGGGTCTTGTTAGAGGAAATTTCAGCTTAGCTAGATAAGCATGATTTTTATTAATTTGTGTCTTCTGTGTGTATTTTTAATTGTAAAAGTAAATGTTGACAGAGGTTCTTTGGCCATATTGGCTTAGTAGATAAATGTGGACATGTTTTGGTGTATGATAAAAGGAAGCATTTTAATTTTTATTCCCCAGAGAGTTCTTTCAGGTGTGTGTCAAATTTTCCCTGTTCTGCTATGTCAGTATTTTCAGTGTTTCCACAGAAAACAGTACATACGTCCTCTCTAACCATGGAGGTTGAAGAAAAGGCACCTTCCAAGAGTTCCAGAGTTTTTAAAACTGTTGTTCTTATGTATGTGGTGCAAATCTGAAATACGACTTTCCTCATTCGCCTCTTTTAACACTCGTAGCTCGTCCCTTTAGAGCATTTAAAAATACTTGGAATTTTTAATATATTATGAAATGCTATTTCTGAGTGCAGATTGTTGATTATTAGCAGCTTAAATAGGAGTACATTGCACGTGGCAACTAGGTCATTACTCAAGCAACTTTGTGGTTGTTAGTGCCAATCAGGCTACTCTTATCATGTATTTCTGGGCTGTCCTGCAGTGGGGTGTTCAGAAATCAGCTAACTGAGGTCTTTCAAAACACGAAACAGAACACTTGTATCATTCCAGAGCAGTTGTCAGTCCTTCTGTGTGTAAACTGCTACTGGTAATTCCACTGTCAGTTGCAATGAGGTTCATAGAATCATTTAGAATGGAAAAGACCTTCAAGATCATGGAGTCCAAGCATTAACCCAGAATTGCCGGGTCTACCAATAAACCATGTTCCTAAGTGCCACACCTACACATTTTTTGAACTCTTCCAGGGACAGTCATTCCACCACTTCCTGGGCAGATTGTTCCAATGCTTGACAAAATATTCAGATTAAAGTTTTAGACTCTTCCGGAGAACATCAAGGTGATAGCCAAACTAAAAGATAATTTTTTTTTTTCATTTACATCACCATTAATATATTTATTAATCCTTAATTCAGAGATGTGCACAGCTATGAACTAAAGTGGTTAGCATTTTAGTAAGTTAGCTCTAGTTGTTAAGCTTACCTATCTTCTTAGTTCATCTTAGCATATCTCCAATTTAGATTGAAAATCAAAACACGTTTTCTGTTGGTATGCCTCAACCTTTCTTTCTCTGTAACATGTAGAGCAGTGTGGTGTCAGGTGAATCAAGACTTTTTTTTTACCCAGAAATCAGAGGGACATTTGTATTGCATGTTGTTGTATCTGTTCTCTTTTTGGACAAGTATAGGAATTTATTTGTGTCATGTTTCAGCGTAAAGTCGTAACTCAATATTCATTGGAAAAGTGAAAGCTGCACTGATTGGAGAAGCCATGGCTGCTTTATTGCTTGCCTTGTTTATAACTCACCTTTGTAAATATGTTTCTGTTTTCAAGATAACTTTTTAGTGTTACTTTCATGCAGTGAGGAAGAAAAGTTAGAACTTAGATTCACAACTTCTCCTGAAATGTCTAATACTCAGATTTTAAAAGAAATGCTGTCCTTTATTTAGATGCCCGAAATACCCTTACATTTCCTGAAAGACAAAAATTCTCAATCAAATGTTTAAAGCTTCTAATAGATGTGAAATTGTGCTCCATCTGCACACCATTTTTGTGACTTAGCATCATCGGTGTTACCTGGTTGCAAAAGAATTGACATTTTGTGGAGCCATCTTTTTGCTGTATATGCATGTAGAACTCTTGCAGTGAGCTTGGTCATTCACCAAAAGAGCTTGTCAGAATTACGCTGACCTAAGTTACTTGTGCTGAGATTCTGTTTGTCATTCTACCACTACTGTTCCCTTCTGTGTTTTCAGTCGAGGCACTAGAGCCTGAATGTGCTTAAGCTGTTACTCTCGTTTCTAAGATAGTAAAAGAAATGTAATAAACACTGCTGAAACTTCTAATGTAGAAGTTGTGTTAAAAAGTATAAGAGCTTTAAATCTGCTGCTGAAATTAATCCTTTCAGCTTGATAAGCGTTGGAAACTGAACACTGACACTACTAACAGTCAAGCTGTTTGTTTACTGAAGATTGTTACTTTTTGAGGTTACTAAAAACTGGAAATTCAGTTGCTACTTTTGTTGCACATCTGTCACAAGTGCAGAATGTATAGTGAAGTACGTTGTTAAATGCATCTGCATGTTGTTTTGTAAATCTAGCTCAGGAAACAAAGTATTCTAATAAAATTCATGCACAATTTTTGGACTTCAATTGTTGCTGCTTTTTTTTTGCAGAATTTCTGTTCTATATCTGACAGCATCCTTTTCTTTTATGCTTTGAATTCAGGAAGAGACTCTTCTTCCTTCTTGTTAAATTAAGAGTTATGCTTGGACATTGCTGTCACTGATAAAAGTCACATGTTACTTAGTTCCTTCATTTCTGTTAAGGGCTTACTCATTTCAAGCTGAGACCAGTGGGACTTGCTATGCCTCTGACATACTCAAATACGAATTTTAAAAAGCTTTAATCCTAGAGGTGAGTATTTAGAAATGTTTTATCTAGCAGTCAGTGAATACCTTTCTTCAGGATTTTATTTCCTTACATTTAAAAGAAAATGGCAAATTCATTTCTTCCAGCTGGATTGGAAAGGGAAGTAGTGTTTTCAAGCATTTTTAGTAGCACATTATTCCTGGTCTTTGCGCACCTATAAAGGTAGCACAGAAAGACGTCTGCTGGAATGTCTTACTTGTTAGGACCACAGAGGATATTCCCTATGTATATATCAGTATGTTGTAATGTCAGTTTTATTCCAGAGCAAAATAGGCATTTTGGTGATGTGCTTACCTCTAAGCTAGCAGTATGATACACCAATGCAGAGTTCCAGGACTTCTACACTTGGTTCTGTACTGGCAAAAGATGTTAGAAAGCTTTGTCTTCCTATTTTCAGACCTGTGAGCACACAGGAATGTGGTTCAGAGCATTTGGGACAAACAGGCATGTTGCTCACCTCTGTTGTCTAATTGGAGCCTCCAAAGCAAGTACTTTGTCCTCTTCAGCAGCAAGGAGGCACAAACCGTACACCTTAGTATGCCGAGTAGGCTTTTGCACAAGAGTAGAACATGGTTGTCTTGTTTACCTGTGTCCTGACATAGAGCTCCTGTTACAATTCCTATGTGAGCAAAACACTAAGGAAACTCCAGGGCAGCATGTCGTTATTTACAAGGTTGTTCACATAATATTTCAGTTATAGGAAGTAATTCTATCACTTGTCAAAGCCATGCTGTTCATGTGCACGTCCAAAAGTTTCGAACACGAAGACTTTCAATTAAAGTTCAGAAGTATGAAATAAAGGGTACATTCCTGACAATGGCCATCAAGTAAGTCTGACTTCAGTTCTAAATAAAATAATAGAGCTACCCTGCAAGAATTTTTAATGCTTGATTAGCATTGGGCAGCTTTTAAAAGCAAAAGATCAGAGGAAGGAGAAATTTCTACTTAACACGGAATGGCAAATGTTAATTGTTCCTTTCTCTTAGATATTTCCATCTTTATTGTCATATAGATGGAGGAGGCCTTTGACAACTGGAAAAGAGCCAAAAGACAGTGAGGAAATGCAGCTTGACCAGTTTTACTCAGGTATCAAACAAAATCATGCCATGTGTCCTCTTGGACCTTGTGTCTTACCACATGAGGGAGGAGAATCTGATTGGGAGTTATCAGCACAGACTGACAAAGTGAATAATGCTTTGTCCACCTCATTCTATTTTGTGATAAAATGATTGGATTTGAGGACGTGAAGAATGGAATGTAACAGGCTGACTTCAGCAAGGCTTCCAGCACCTTCCCACAATGTCCCTGTAGCCAAGCTGGTGCTAGGGTGGGGGTGGGTGCCCCACAAATGTGTTACATACCTGGTTGGGTGGTTGGGCTCAGATGTGATGGCCACTGGGTCACATCTGACTGGAGGGTGGTGCCCTGTGGGATCCTGAAGGGTCTCCCCTGGGGTTTGTCTTGTACAGTGTCTCTATCTGTGACCTGAGGAGGTGACCAAGTCCTTCAGGTCTGCAGGTGGTGCCAAGTAAGGGATCACGTCAATATGCATGAGGGCAGGGCAGCTGTCCAGAGGGACCAGGATGGGTGGGATGAAAAGATGAGTTCCCTATGCCCTTAGGGCAGGAGAAAAGGGCAGCCCTGCCCTGGGCAGGCAGAGCTCTGGAAGCCATGCCTGTGAGACCATGGGCAGCTCTGGGGAGAAGGCCCTGGGGTCTTGGTGAGCTAAGCAGAATCAGAGGGGCTGGAGATAAGGAAAGCTTATTGCCCAGCTGGGCAATGGGTATGCACTCAGAGACCTGGGGCTGTTTCTCTACTTTGAGGGTTTCCAGGCTCCACAGGATAACATCCTGAGCCCTGGTCTGACTGCAGGGCTGAGCCTGCTCTGAGCAGGAATAGGAATGGAGACCCTCTGATGTCCTTACCAGCACAAAGTGTCTTGCGGTGGTCTGGCGGGCGGGCTGCAGCCATTGTTTCTTAGGCCAGAGAAAACTGAGGTGAGCAGTGACCTCTGGAGGGTGAGGGTCCAACCCCCTGTTTGGACTAGGCCAACTCCTGTCAACATTGCTCATTGAATTGTCCACTCTGTTCTGACCAGAACTTCATTCCAAAAGCTTCGAGGTGGCCCTGGGTTCACCAGTGAAACTGGGTGTGTGCTAGTATATGAATCCAAAAAAGGAAAGTGTAGGTATCAGGAATACTTTATCTATAGGGTCTAGTGCACATGTTAAAATTAATGGCAGCATGTCCTATAACTGAAAGATGGGGGCCAGTCAGGACTTTCTGTAGAAACATCTCTCTATAGCAAGGAAACAAAGACTTAAGATAGGGAAATGTACACATATAAGGAAGGGTGAGTAAGTAGAATCAATCGAGATATTTTTGGCTGAATTTCAAAATAAGAGTGTGATTCTCAAAGGCAAACATCTGAAGCTTCAGCCCTAATCTGTATCTAACAAAAAGCCAAAATGTTTGAAAAAGTGCAACAGCCAAAAGCTAATGGATGAAACTTTGAGTTCAATGCCAGTTTCTCTTCCATTTATAAAATGGTCTCATTTTAGTACAAGAGAGTGTCTTCCAGCTTCAATTAAATATGACTAATGGCCAGACATTTTGTTTTCAGTAGAAGCAGGAATGTAAGAAATTAGAGGTCAGGGAATACTGAAATTTGGTACTGCAGCCTACACATAGATTAATTCAATATTTTTTGCCAAATCGTTTAGTAGTGTAGCTGACTGATGAAACTGCAGTTTTGGCCTTTAGCATTCATCCATAGAAATGCAAAGCAGTTTGTCCTTGCTGAGATTTCTGTCTGTCTCAGGCTGCCTCTTCCCTGGAGATTAATCCTGCATCACTTCATTGTGTTCTCTGCCCTGCCTCTATAACAGCAGTGTTTGAAAATATTTTCTGATAACCTAGAATCTGGAGGAAGGACCTTCTGGCATTTGGGGTTTTTTCAGTAGCCAAAGGCAGCTCCACAGACAAAACACAGAGAGCACATACTGGATAATAAGTAATGACTAATTAACTTGATACTAGTTTTTGGCAGAGAACTGGGTGCTGGCACGGCAAAGAACATTTTGGGTTCAGTCTGCTTTTAGCATCCTAACTGCCAAAGTCAGACACTTTCGCATCAGGTTGGAGACTTGAGAGGTAGCTGATGCAAACTTGATTAACATGTTTTTGAATAAAGATCATGCTAGAAGGAAATGTGTAGGACAGCAAAGTTCTCAGTGATCTAGGCAATTGAATATACCAGCTTGTAATTAAATAACAGTGCAGGGTGTTAGGCTTGACTGTGACACTGTTAATTACAGGTTTGAAGTCCAGTGAAACACACAAGCATGCAACTGCTGTCAAATTGCATTTTTGTTAGTGTGGAGGTGCAAAGTGATTTCCTCCCACACCAAATCTAATGGATACCATCCAGATGATGGGTTGTCCAACGAGGGTCCTTTTGGCATCCCAGTGGTCTGGGGCATGCAGGTCAGCATCACTGCTATCTGCAGACATTCGTGCTGCTGTTGCTAGGGGATCCACCTTCCTTTTTTCTCTACCTGACTTCATACTTTACTCCTCTTTTATTTTTTTTTTTTATATTAAGCTGACATTTTTGCCATCCTTGCATGTTACTTCACCAAGCTCCTCTCTGCACCCCACACCTGATTATTTTTTGCCATTGGTCCTAGTTTTGCTACATCTACACACAAATGTGGTATTTCTGATTCAGTCACTTAGGCAACTTCGGGCATACATGGCTTTTTGCAATATTGGGCATATGTGACTTTACCAACAGTAAAGTGAGTATGAGTGGCTTTGCACTCAAAGCTCTCCTGCCATTGTTCACTTCAGTGGGGTTGGACTTATTCCTAGACATAATTGCTTGACTTTGTCCTCCATGCCCCTGGCTAGTTCATACTGAGCATGAGCAAGTTCTCACTGTACACACCAACAGTTTACATACCAGAGAAGCAGAGTAACTTGTTTTTCACACATCTGCTGTGGTCTGTCGCAGGTCTCCCATGGGACCTTGGCTGCTGTGGGGCCACATGTCCCACAGGACCTTTGGACCCTTTTGGCCAAGGCCAAATGGGTTGGGAGCTCCAGAATGTGCAGGAAGCCGAGCTTTCAGTGCCAGGACCGCCAGGATGGGGAAACATAGTCACTAACAAGGATCCTTATAGGGCACAGGAGCTTGAGTTAGTGGCACAGCACTTCACAAAACAGAGTTTTGGTTATGGTTCAGGGAGTTGCATGGTGCCAGCATGTCTTGATTGCAGTGCACTCATGGATGTTTGACTTCCTGTGACTCCATCAAATAAAGTTACCCTTTGATGCCAGCTAATAGTTGCCATGGTAGCTATATAAATTGTGAATTGTGCTTTAGACCCTTTCACCTTCTCTCAAGTTCTCCACAAAAAATCTGTATTTCTGAACATTTTCTAGGATAGTTGCAGCATGACTGAGCATTGGGCTGAACTGTATTTACAGCTATCTGTATTTCAGGCAAGATTTTCACATAGATATAAAACATAAATAAACATAAATAAAGTGTAAACTGTGAAGATGGGACAAAAATAAAATAAAGCATTCCAGTCATCTTTCTGATAATGCATTTAAGAAAAAAATTTCACATTAAAAAACATTCTTAGCTAATAGACTCCATTAACTTTCAGTATGTCTCTTTTCAAATTAATCACTGAATTTTCATTCACATATTTGCATATATCAATAGATTTCTTTGCCCATTTATGAGCAAACCTACTACTCTGTCACATGTGAAAATAAATGTCTGTGTGTTTTACTGTTCTCATGGATGTGGTGACAATGTGATGTCTTTAATTTGTTCCAGAGAAGTGTCAGCTTGTAAATGTGCTTATTACCAAAAAAAGGTAGCCAAATCTATGGCATGACACATTAGTGTCAGAATAGATATATATTTTTAATTATGGTGTTTTCTTAATAGAGAGTGTACACATAAATTATACAGTGTTTGAGTGAAGAGTTATGTCGGTGGAGTCTACACTTAATGTTCCAGGTTTTTTTAATGTGGCTTTTTTGTGGCTTTCTCTGCTGGTAGTTTTGTCTGGGAGTGCAAATTCACAAACTGAATACCAAACTGTCCCTTGGTTTTGTTAATTTCTGGTGCTTAGTAATCTCATGTACTACAAAAACAATTCATTGGGATAAATGCCAAAAGGTATGTTTTGGATCAAGCACAACCCTTTGACAAAAGCTAATGTTTAGAAACTGCAGCAATTTTGAGGCGGGACTTGGACAGCTAAGAGCTACCGCAGCGATGCTGAAGCCACGGGCTGCAACCACAGAGAAACCTGAGAGTAACAGTTTTGAAACAGTTTCAGCCCCATTTCTGAAAGCTGGGGTTTCCCTCTGTGGGAGGAGGCAGGGCAGGTACGCCTGGTGGTCTCAGCTGTTTGCTGAGCTTCCCATGCCTGCTCTGATTTTCACACACGATGAAAGACTATGAAAT
>VZTI01000471.1:105054-122461 GCA_013397865.1 Struthidea cinerea | reverse complement strand
AAAAAAAGAAAAAAGAAAAGAAAATGCTAGAGTCTGATAGAGAGGAAGAGAGATAAGTTATTTTGTAGGAGACCGAAGACAGAATCTGTAGATGCTGAAAGGCTTTGGTAGAGAAATTTTTCAGCTTTCTGCAGCATTCTGTGAGAGCTCTGTGGCTCTCATGAAAGCTACGAAAAACACTGCTACGAGTTCTTTGTAAACTGGTTCTTTATCTGTGCACCTGGGGTCTGTTTTTCAGAGTTGTTATGGTACACAGTGAAATAATATTTTGAAGTCGGTGTTGTGAGCTTTAGCCAATGGGACAGGGGGTGGCTGGTCCAAGATCCAATGACCTCCTGTCATCTTTGGGAACCGAGTTATATAAAACAAATTACAATTAATTAAATGACTACTTTCTTCCAGAACTTGGATTGTGTCGTTACTCGCTGTTCTTGGTACTTAACAGCGACAAGAATCCGAGAGGCAACAGTTTGGTGCTCTGAGTCCCAGACTGAATGAGGCTTACTCAAGGAAGAGGAGCAGGATGGGAACTCTGGTCACCTCCCACCAGTCCCTGTTATTCAAAGTCTGCCTTTTACTTTTACAGCTCTGTGAGGGAAAGAGTTTTTTACTATAACGGGAGAAATCTCACCATGGCCTTAAAACACTTTAAATGGGGAAGACTTAAGAATTTTTCACTTGAGACCAGTTGTCTGAACACTAAAGAGCCTGATTGTGCAGAGATTGAAAATATTTTTGCTTTTAAACCCTGACAGGGCTACTACTTTCCTTCAAAACAAGCCAGTGTTATTCTGCTGTGCAATGAAAGATCAATTCTTTGGGTTGTGAAAAGAAGGCTTTTAGATAACTTGGGTAACAGAGGTCGCAAAGTCATCCTCTGTGCTGCTCAGTGCACAGAGACCTCCTGTCTATCTTCAGGCAGCTGCTGGAAACAGCTTTGCTGCAGTCAGTGGAGCCTGTGACTGAACCAATCAAGGAGCAGCCAGTGGGATTTCAAATGCTCTCTGTTTGCAAAGAATTCGCAGAATATTTTGAGGAAGAAGCTGAGAAGAAGAGCCCAATGACACAGCAAAAAACAAACTGCGTGCTTATGACTGTGCTGAAAGGGTAGCATTTATGCTCATGCAAACAAAGGATTTGGGTGGAAGGAGGAGGACTTGGAGTGGGTAGGCTCTTGGGAAATTCTTCCAAAGTGGGAAGAAAAGAAATCCATCCATGGAGATCAGGGAAACTGAGTCAAGCCTTCTTGACAGGAAAGAAAGGGGAGCAAAATGATGCTGGCAAGAGCAGAGCATCAAGAGACCATCCGTGGTGTGTTGGGGAGCCCAGTGGTCAAGGGGTGCAAAGGGAGACTGTCAAAGCTGTGTGTGACGACCATAGCACTGAGACAAAAGCCAGCATAAGCAGTCACAGGACACAGCCTCAGTGTGTGGTTGCTCAAATGCATGCATTTTGTTTTGCTACATCCTGTTAGCACTTGCTGCAATGCCATGGGAGCAGTTTCATAGAGCAAAATAATTGGTGCTAAGGACCTGAGTTCCATGTGCATGTTTCAGCAGTACAGTGCTTCAGACAAGGTTTAGTTCCATCCCATACCCTGACTACCCACTGGCTGGGCTATCTCTTCCCATTCAGTTTAATGGGACACAATCCATTTCATGCAGACCATTAGGTGAGGCAAACCACAGTGAGGAAAGATGATGATCAGGTGAACGGTTTTAGGACAGCATTCCTGGTGTGAACAGAAACACTACCACAGATGTACTCTCTGACCACGTCGCCGATCACAAATACTGGGTAGGAGTGTTTAAATGAAACTAGAGGGAAGAAGAGTAACAGACAGGAGAAAGTGTGAAAAGGAGTTAAATGAATGGGTTAATTATCCAGAAAGTTCCAAAAGAAGAGGAGGAAAGAACTACCTATGGATCTTTATCTTCAAAGGTAGCATGGCATGGGGCAGAAATTAATCTGCTTCAAGGTCAGTGTCTCAGTTAGAGAAATGGTCTGTTTTTATCACAAATGCGTTTGAATGTTCAGCCCTAAAAATAAATCTGCATGGTGGAAACCAAATAGATATTAGAATGACCATATTTATGTGCTTTTATTTTTTCCACCACATTTGGTCTGGATTACTGTACTTTTCTTTCTTGTTGTAGAAGACTTTGAAATGCATTTATCCAATTCCTTCCTCTTTTCTCCTCCCTTTCACCTAATCACTAAACGTAGGCAACATATTTATTTTTAGCAGAAAATTCAAGCAGCATGCATCAAAAAAAGCAAGCAGGAACATGCTTCAGCAAATATTTCAGTACATGCTTTATTATAAGGTGAATTTTTAAAACTATTATAATACATTGAAATGCTTGTGAAGACATGTGACTTATTCAGAGGGAGTTGAAGGGGACTAAAATACATCTATTTATATCAGTCACGGGTTGAGGTTGTGGAAAAACTTAGTATGTTTTAAGTTTTTCACCATTTGTTTGAAAGAGTATACAGAAAGAAAATTTTTACTACATTCATTGCCATAGGTTTCTGTGTTTCCAATGTAGCCCAATTTAATTCCCTTCCAGTTTTCACAAGGTTCCTCTCCCAGGGCTTTTTGTGTTGCAGCACCTCCAATTATCAGGAGTTTGGCTTCTCATTAAAAAACTCCTACAGTACAGAGAAGCAAGGCATCTTGGAGCCATCTCACACTTGCTTGTGGGCAGAAACTGTGGAATGCTGACTATTCTGCATGTCAGATCTTGCCAATGGCTGGAGAAAAATAAAGCCATTATTTAAAACAGCATTGTTACTTTTTCCAACAAAAGAAAAACCCATCTGGTTCTTATAGTGTTTGAGACTGTGTTAAGCAATGCAGATTTTGCTGACTTAGGACAGACTTCGGAATCAGGATATTTTTAGAGATTCATGTTTGAAATCTTCTTGACTCCAGGCAGGGGGAGGCTGTAGGTGAGGGGGAAAAGACAACCAAGGGCAGAATCTATGTGTTTCTCTGATTTTTGAGGCAGGAGAGAGCAAAATGTCATCTACCACAAGCTGGAAGGAGCTTGTATAACCACAAGTTGCTTATATTGTGGCAGCATCTCAGGGTTTCATCTTGGTCTGCTGAACATACCTGGAAAAAACAGCTCCAGTGCTTGTACAGTCATCTGGATAGTGTGAGGTTTAGGCAGCTTTTTGATGCTCTGGGTAGTTAGTTTTACTTCTCTTGTTAAGAGACAGCTCTGATGAGTACAAATGACTTTACAGATAGGCAGCTGCAGAGATAAAAGGTGATGAAGTTTATACCTCATTAATCAGTGCTAAGTGATTGTGGTGAGCAACTTAAAGCCAGATAAAAATGGTCCAGAGCAGGAATTATTCAAGGTCTGTTAGGTTTTAGTACTGGTTTGCTTTATTAAGCAATTTGTCTGAAGGAGACATTATATTTGCTGTTAATTTTTTTTGGGACTGTGTGAAAACTGTTCTGGGTTAAAAGGTGGCAGAAAAAATCCTGAAAGTAGAAAATTTTACTTAACAAAAGAGCTAGGTTTTGCCCCAAAGTCAATTTGCACCGAGTTATGGTTTGTCAGAAAGCTAGGCTTTGCTCTGTAATGTATGTCTGCAGTATCCCACAGCCTTGGTGATGCAGACATTCATGATCAGCTTCTGACAGGATTACTCGTCTGGATGCCCCAAACAAGCAATGAACCACGGTAGTGTTTCCATAATGCTGATCTTTACTCAGTTAGGAAAGGCAAAAAAACACCAGCCCCTAGCCTAAGTATTTCCCTGTTTTTTCTCTTGCAGTTTAGTCTCTCTGTTAGGCACAGAACTTTCCTTGCTGGCTGTGTAGCAAAATTGCTCACTCAGTCACTCTTGAGTCTTCCTGGTGGGAGGTGACATATCTTTCTCATGGCAAGCTTCTCTGCTCCCTTTTCTGGACATAATGGTTTTCAGGAGGAAGGGAAGGGGAAATGGAAGCAGAAGTGGAAGCAGAAAGCAAAGGAGAAAATAAGGAAGGCTTTTACTAATTACTTTCCCAGAAATCTTCCATATGACTAGTTTTCATAAGGTACTTAGAAAGAGTGAAATGAGAACTGTAAATCATTTGTAACAGTTTTTGCAAAACAACTACAAGCAAAAAAACAATCCCATCATGAGAGAAAAACAAAAAGAAAAAACACAAACAATAACCCAAATGCAACATATTTCTGATTTCTTTTGAGTGATTCAGTTGCATAAATGCTGGCTTATTTGAGATTGTTTTGTTTGCCCTTCATTGTCTATACAGTAAGTGCTGAAATGTGAAAGGTGTAATGGAATTAACTTCTCATAGGCTTTTTACTGTTTCATTTCAAGGCTAGCAAGGACATTTTTTACATACTTTGTTATTTGTTATATACCAAGTGTGTTACATCCCATATAAATGGTAGTCTCACTTGCTAGAGAGACAGACTGACAAACTAAAATTTCTCTCTTCTTTAATCTCAGGCATTCTGGATGCTGGCATATTTTTGCATGCAGTTTAACGTGCCCTTTCTGAACCCCATTCAGAAACAATGATCACAGAACTAGCTGGAGTAGGGCAGTCCTGATGGAATCATTTCCCACTTCAAGTAATTAATGAAAGTTATTTAGTGACTATAAAATCAGAAACACCCCAGAAGTACATACACCTGGAAAAATATACAAGGAAAAATTTCTCTCTGGTGTAATTCAAGAGTAATTCCAGTATTTTCAGACAAGGATTCAGCTCTTCATTTGGATTCTCCGTCCCTGTAGGAGTTGGAGATGGGGTTTTACAGTCTTGATCCTGGTTTGTGAATGGACATTACATTCAGGGTGGTTCAGGTATCTCTTCTGTCTCTTTACTTTGGAGATACCTGTAAAGAGTGTTTCATCATGAGCTAGCCCGTGACAAGATCTTCACTGGACAATGAAGACCTCACTGAATGCATGGTTTGATTGGATTAAAAAGACATATCTCTTTGAATGCAGCATGTTCAGATGGGCTATGGGGACCATGCCTAAGTCTGAAAATTATGGTGGAACTTGGGGACCAAAACCGGTGGTCCCATACTGGAATCTAAAATCTGTGAGATCGTAGTCCATGATAACAGGAACAGAAACTCTTGCATCAGTTTAGTAAAAACCCAATACATGTATGTGTGATCAAAGATACACAGGGAATTTAAACACAAGGATAGTTCTGGGCAGACACTGATGTCTTTTCTCTTCAGTTTCAAATCTTTTTTTTCTAGAGTATAAAGTCTGACTCAGAGACCATTGAGAGCTTCCAGTGCCAGAAAGAACTCTCTTTTTGTGTCGTCTACCTATGGATAGAAGGAATTAAAGCATTATTGCAATCTCTGTCTTACTTTACAGGTATTGCACCATCAGCAAGGACGGAATAGTGAGGACAGAGATTTCTCAGGAGAAGTGCAAAAAGGCACTGGAAACTGAAATTTGAGTTTTATCCTTCATTTTCCTTTTATGTTCAGTGTGATTTGGAGTCTTTCCCATTAGACTGCTGTAAAAGGTTTTTCAGCTATCTGGATATCAAACAGTGATTAGTTTATGTAGTCTGGGAATGTATTTACATAAATATTCAGAACATAGTCATCCTGAAAACAAATGAAAGTGTCTGGACATGGCTTCATGCTCAGACTGTAGAATCTCACTGGAGTTACACCAAGATTTCTGCATGTAGGCAGGACCCACTCCTGCACTTTTTTTCTTCATTTATTTGAACCCTCTGCTTTTTACTAGAGAATTATGTTTCGTAGGCAAATTGTACCACTGCAGATAATCCACAGGGATATTTAGACTAGTTCTGTATTTTGAAATGCATTCCCCACTCCCTTACATTAGTCTTTTTGACCAACTGTAATGCACAGTTTTATCTTATGATGAATTAGTTCACATTTCACAGCTCAGGGAGGTGATGAGATGTGTTGCTACCTGCTCTTTAATGAGTAAGTAGATCATATTTTACCAGTGGTCAAGAAATTGGTACTCTTACAGATGGGACTCTTACTATAGCTAGCGTATTAACTTAAAAAAAGGAGTCATGCTTTAAGATGCGATTTTAGACTATGAATCTGCCTCTATTATCAAGTGAGTCTTTAGTGTTATTTGAAGGAGGCAGTCACCTTGAAATATGTTAGCCTTGTGGCTTAACTGTGTTTTGAAGTTGTATTTACCCGAATCCTTTAGTTTATGAAGAACATATTGTATATTTTTAAAGGCAGTACTGGTCGCTTGCTTTTTCTTCAATTGCTGTGGTTGGAATAACATTGAAAAACTTGTAGGACCCAGGTGATATTGCTGTATGTGAATGAAGAGTTACTGTGTTCATCTGGATGTTCCTATAAACCTACTCAGTGAAACAGAGTGCAGAGAGAAAAGAGTTACTCTGCCCTGGTAGACAGTGCATGTAAGGTTAGTCAATACATCCCTGCTGAAAACTGAAGTGCACTGAGGCTGCAGCCTCCAGGGCCAAAGAAAGAACTAGGTGGCAGGTAAAGAAAGATCTTTAATATTTTTTTCTCCCACTGCAGTATGTATAGGTCTGAGTCCTTCTTGGGGACATCAGCCCACTCATCTTGTGGGCTGTTCAAGCCAGCGCATGTCTTTCACTGAATCAATACTTTTCCGTGCTTTGGGCTGTAACACAACCTTTCCTTGTATGAAAGACAGTAGGGTTATCTTTAGATAAGAAAGTGAACTCTTAAGTAACTCTTTTTTTTTCTTTTTTTTTAAGAGAAAGACATGACACTGTGCTTCATGGTCTGTCTTGTCATAATATTCTGAATTCAAATTTAAATTAGCATTCCAGATTTGTGGAGTCTTCAAAGAATAACTTCTGAGAGTTTATTTTTTTTAGGTATGTTTTACAAGATGTAAACACCAGAAATGCCTTTTCAAGGACTGTATAGTCTTCCTAATTAATAACAATGTTCAAAATTACAGGATTTCATCATCTATATATTCTTCCAGCTGATGCTATTGCACTGAGCTCCTAAACCAATTATATGCTGCAAAAAGCTTCTGCAAGCCTTCCCTCTCCCAGTCGTCAGACTGGAAAATAGGTTTTAATAACACGTGTGGGAGTTCAATCTGTGGATGAACAGACCTGAATATTCAAGTGCTCTTGCCATCCACTTCTCGTCTATATCAAGGCTTCTCAATGTTGAGTGCCTCTTCTGATCATAAAATAACCAGATCCAAAACAATTAGGGCCTTGAAAGCTTTGAATTTTCCTTGGGGGCTTCCAGGCAGCCCGTGCAGCTGTCTGAGCAGCAGTGTAATGCTCTCCTGTCACACAGTCCCACTTAAGTGAGCTACCAGGTTCCAAATCAGTTTTGGTGTCCAAGTGGTGTCATTGAATAGAAGGAGAGATTAAGGCTAGATAGGGAATAGGCCAGCCAGAATCTGAACCAGCGTTAATCCACAGCTTTTCCAGTTGCAGGTACATCTTTCTGAAAAGTGTTAAAATGCTATGTCAACACTCATCAGGTAAGGTTAAGTGCTAAGCAAAAGTATTTATCATTGTGGGGAGGGCTATATTTTCAAGTGTATGTTCATACCCAAACTGTTCTGATGTGTCATTCATAACACAGGTCATGCAAGAGACACTATGAACTTTCGTGTACCCCCTGTATGTTGTCAAGTATTTAGTGACAAAGCATGGCAGACATTGGTTCCTGGTGGGTCTCCTTTCAAAATGTGGTTGAAATATTTAAAGAGTAGTGAAATTCTGTACTGTTCACATATTCTTCTTCCTTTCCTAAGGTATTTGCCCCATAATGACAGGCCAAGCTAATACAACATGGACTGAATGGATTTTTCATGAAAAATAATTCAGAGCGTGTTCAAAAAGGGATGTAGCTTCTCTAATAAATACTGGGATCACTGGGAACTGGGGCGAAGAGGGCAGTTTGCAGGACTCTGCATATGGTCCTCTGATGATCTGCTGTAAGCACAGATGGAGGAGAGAGCTTTAAGCAGGAGCTGAGAAGTTCCATGAGGGGCTTCTAAGAGTGGAGGGAAAATAGATCAGGAGAAAACTTGAAGGTAGATCTGGTCGCAGCCCTGCTTTGTGAAGGGCTGTGGGCCCTTGGCACAGGAGCCCTCTGCACCCCCTTGGGGGAGAGAGGCCTGAGGCCAAAAAGACTCTCCCCAGACATAAGCAACCTTCCTCTGGGTCATGGTGACAAAAAGAGCCACTCCTAACATACCTTACTTCTTTATGGTAGTAGCTTGTACCCTGTTGGCTAATTGGTTTCTACCCCACCCCATGCCTTCCCCATATAACCTCTGCTCATACCCCTGATGACAGGGAGTTCTTGTGCTTGGCCATCCCTTCTCAGAGGCAACAACTGACAGAACAAGAGGACACAATCTTAAGTTGCGCCAAGGAAAATACAGGTTGGATATTAGGAAGAAGTTTTTTACAGAAAGAGTGATAAAATACTGGAATGGTCTACCCGGGGAGGTGGTAGAGTCACCATCCCTGGATGTGTTTAAAAAGAGATTGGATGTGGCACTCAGTGCCATGGTTAATTTAGTTAAGGTGTTGGGACATGGGTTGATCTTGACCATGATTCGATGATCTTGAAGGTCTCTTCCAACCTGGTGATTCTGTGATTCTGTGATTCTGTGCTGAACAATAAAGGCTACCTCTGTAGCTGTATGATGCTCCTGTCTCTCTGTCCCTGAGTTCTGCCGGGGTGGTTTCACAAAGAGCTGAATCACAAGAGCTGGTATCACTTGTAGCAGAGAAGTTGCTATGCTTGCTGAAATCACCCGTTGCTCAGGGAAGTTGCTAAAGCCTCTGGAAAAGCCTTTTCCTGGCAGGACGCTGTCTCTAGGAAGGTCGCAACACACCGGGTTGTCCACCGGACCTCTGAAAGTGATACTGCTTAGCAACATATTTTAAGTAGCTCTTGTACAGCAGGAAGGAACCAGGCTGGATTCTGAGTGATACTCCTCCTGCCTCTCCATAGCATTGTAGCTATATCTTTCTTTCACCTCTGTGCATCCTATGTTGAGCAGAACATTTCTCTTATTCATTTCCTACTGTAGCAAATGCTGGTGAGTAGGCTGGGCCTAGGTGAGAATATAAGCTTGTTTGATATTTGATGAAACCTGGGGATCTCTTTGCTTCCTCTCCTGAACAGATCATTGTGCATTGGTGTCCTCTTGCGAAATGTTAGAGCAATGGCTGAAGGAGAGGGTTCCTCTGCGCAGGGCTCAGTTCAGCTGATCTCCTCAGGCTAACCAAGCATCCAGGCGGTCCTGTCTGGTGCTCTAAAGGCTATAATGATTTTCACCTGTTGGAGAGATATCCTTCAACTATACGGAATAATTGGGGAAAGCTGGTTTTGGCCATGCCTTTTCTGTAATGTGTCTTGAGTGGTTGAAAACAAAATCTTTCATCAGATAGCTCTTAGTGGAGCAGAAGCTGAACCAGTGTGTGCTTTGTGGACCTGACAGAGTCCCAAGCCCCTTTGTGTTACAATAATGTTATAGCAATCCCAGGAGGAGATAAAATTCTGGCATTAGTTCCAGAAAAGCATTCTTTCTGCTGTTGATGGGAGAGAGGAAGCAAAGATTTAAAAAAAAAAAAAAAAAAAAAAAAAAAAAAAAAAAAAACAAAAACAAAACAAAAAAAAACAAAAAAAAAAAAAAAAACCACGAAACCAAACCAACTATCCAAACCCCCAAAAACCGTAAGGAGGGGACTTATGTTTTATCAAAATATACTAAGATTATAGCACTTTCCGATCCACACATTTTTGGAAAAAAAATCCTAAAGAGATGTTGTCATTGTGAAAGCAGAAGTAAGTTCAGAGAGCATCTTGAATATAACCATTGTCCTGAGAGAAACCTTGAGCAGTGTTTGAGTCAGAGGAAACAGTGATTGAATTTTGCTGTTTACTTTTTTCAGGTAGGAATGGCAAACAATTCTCTAATCTCAGAGGGACAAAGGGCACTGAGTTCCCCTCTTGGTCAGCTTCAATAAAACATACAATTTTTTCATTCTAGAAGCAGAAGATTTTCCTAATTCATCCTGCTAAAATTGGGTAAAACTTGTTTCCATGTACTTCACAATAACATTGGGAAGGTGATACCTATTGCCAGCAGTGGGGTTATATTTTGCTTTGGAGAGTTCTAGGAAAGTTATCTTAATGCAAAAGTGAGGTTACTAATTTGGGCACATGTTGACTTTTCCTTCTAGGTACTCCTAGGCGTTTTCTCCTTAGTTTTAGCATCACTCACACTGTGTAGTAAACATCAAAGAGATTCCATTAGTGTAAAAATACACAAGTCTCTGCCTCTCTTCTTCACTTTTCAGCCACAGAAAACCGTGAGAATATCCCACAGATGAGCAGAAACAGGCAATTAGCAAGGGAAACAAGATGATTCATGCTAGTCTTTTGACCTCAGCAGGATTTCTCTTTCACTTATGAAACCACTAGCAAATTTAGCCCACTGGCGTTCACCTCCTTTTCCAAAAAAACATGACTCCTTCCATGAGACACTGCCATGGGTCTCGACAGCAATAACTGCCTCTGACCACCCGACCCACAGATTAGTGCCAGTGTCCAACCTCGGATAAATGTTTTTCTTCTCTCCTCACCAAACTTTCAGCCCAGACACATAATCAGTTCTCAAGGCAGCTGTGACAGAGCTGGAATAAAGGCAGGCAACCAACAGCACATGTGCAGCGAAACATGCTTAGGCCTCTGGCACCACAACGAGGCCACCAAAAGTTGTTGCTGATGCCGTTTAGTTGCTGGAAATGAATTTTTCTGGGGGCAACTAGAATTATCAGAACAATCAGCAGAGGGAATAGCTGTCTTTCTGAATAACTGAAACAAAAAATAGGCTTTTGACAGGATCATCATAAGCTCTGGCCAACATCAACAAAAAAAGGATTCCAAACCTAATAAAGCTGTTGTGGGGTCATCAAATGGCTTTATTCAGAATTCTTATACCTTCCCTACTCATTACCTGCCTCTTGGCAGTTCTGGGAATGATGAATTCAGGTTTCAAGGAGAAGCGATTATATAAAAGGAGCTATTTGTGGATGCTCAAATGACAAAAAAAAGAATGACAAAACCAGTCTTACTTTATTTGCAGTGCTTTTTATAATATGCTATTCACTGCTGTTGCTTGTGACCATACTATGTATACTGAAATATCTCCAAATTCCAGAAAAAAGAAAGTCATCTTAAATTGCAAAAAAAAACCCAAACAAAAAAAAAAACCCAAAAACCTCAAACCACAAAGAAACAAAAACACATGAAAACCCCCAAAACCAAAACAAAAAAAACCCCACACACAAACCCCCCTAAAAATTAGTAAATATATGAAAAAGCTGATTCTCTGTTTACTTATGATAGCAAGGACACTGTTTGAAATCCCCCCTTAACAAACATGTTCTTTTGCCAGGTATATCAGTGGGAGATTTCCAGGTTGTGTTTCTTTAGAATAAGTAAAAAGTCAGGACTGGTGGCATAGTTCCTAAATATAACAGAGAGGAGATTTACTGCTATAATATTTCTGCTTTATGCCAACAGCTTCAGTATGCTCTCCACATTAAAAAGGAAAAAACAAATAAACCCCAACAAAACAAAGTAACGTGAGTCAGGGACTTTGGAGTACAGTACTTAGACTTTCTGTTAAGAATATTTACACCATGGAATCATAAGAGAGAGAGAAAAGAAGAAAGAAAGAAAAAGAAAAAGAAAGAAAGAAAGGAAGGAAGAAAGAAAGAAACAGAAAGGAAGGAAGAACGGAAGAAAGGAAGGAAGAAAGAAAGAAAAAGGAAGGAAGGAAGGAAGGAAGGAAGGAAGGAAGGAAGGAAGGAAGGAAGGAAGGAAGGAAGAAAGGAAGGAAGAAAGAAAGAAAGAAAGAAAGAAAGAAAGAAAGAAAGAAAGAAAGAAAGAAAGAAAGAAAGAAAGAAAGAAAGAAAAAGAAAGAGGAAAGTCTCTTTCTATCTGTAATCACAGCAGCACGTGTGTGGTAGGGAAGATAAATTGTCTATCTGTCCCACATGAATGGGAGTTGGACACCACGCTTTTGGGTTTAAGTTGTTCTGGCCATCCCTAGAGGGTCACTAGGGACTAGAAATAGAGCTAGTAATGAACGTGTGGAAGAGATACATTTTTTTTTTGCAGCAAGTACATGCCATATTGTGGTGGTACCAGCTCCCAAGAGAACAGTTCTTTCGTCACTGTACTTCAGGCACTCCCTCAGCAACACCAGCATCATCTTGCCTTCAGCACACATCAGCACTGCAGCCACAGCTGTTTGCAGCCCAAATGACTGCCTGTTGTGGCCTTGCCTGGGCTGGTCAACACTCTGCATGTTTCCAGAACTATCTGAGAAGCAATTATGCTAGATCTGTGCCATACATAGGAATTTCAAGAATACAGTATGGTGTGAAGTATATAATATAGTGTGACAGAGCACTAGTGTGTTGAATATGTCTTTATGACAACAGGCTTTCACCATGTAGTAAGGTGGAGTTAAGTCAGAACTCGGCAACATGTACAGCGTGGTCATGCTGTGAACAGTGAAGAGCTGTTAAAATCGTGAGTCAACCATGATGGATACTGACATGAAGTACCCTCCAAGTGAAAGGAGTGTAGGGAGGTAAAATCCTATAGAAAGTATATCTAGCTTTCCATATATTGTGGCTTGAACCTATTTAGAATTTCATTGATTGATTGTCTGTATGTGTTGGATTTTTTGTCTGCTTTCAATTTTTTAGGTTTATCATTTTTCTACGAAAAACCCAGGGAAGCTACGTCATGCTGGTGTTGAAAAAGGAAAACTCTAATCTTAGAGATGAATATAGAAGAAGATCTCTACAGATACAAAGGGTACCTAAAGGGCTGAGGTAGAAAATGCCTCCTAACCATTGTTGCGTGCTTTGTGCTTGTGTATCTGGCCCTGCTTGAGTCCAGGTGGGCATTGCAACAGGCAGAGGCCAGTCTGGTGCCACCACCTGGACTGAACAGCTGATTCAGGGCTTTGACATAAAATGAAACCAGTAAGTCTGATGTAGAATGGAGTAAAATTTCTGTACTTTAAAGTTTGTAGTAAAAATTATCTTCAAGTTTCAATTGGGTTTAACAAAGCCACAGCAATTTCTTGTAGACTCAAATCAAAACCATAAGCTGGCCATTTGAAAAAGGAAGGAGGATGAGGCAGGCTCTAATTTTATCCTGCTTTCCTAAGAAAACAGAGTTTATGATAGCATCTTGGTAACAGTTACTTACATTCTTCCCATTGTCCCCAGTTCAACTTTGATTTTCCTAGCCATTTTTGTAAAATCAGTTAAGGGATAAAAATACAAAAAATTGTATGTTCAAGCAAATCCTATGCATATTTATGTCAGGGTAGACAAAGAACTGTACACAAACTTTGTGATATACCAAGGAGACAATGTGAATTTAGCCCTACCAGGCACAAGACCCCAAAACAATACAAAAACAGGCAGAGAAGCGCCAAGGGAAAATAACCCTTGTAAGCTCCACTTACAAAATTTTGGTTCTTTCAGACCATCCAAACACACCTAACACCAAACAGCAACATCACAACATGTTGTTTCTACTAGTTCAAATTGTTAGTACCAGTGTGATTTGTCCAATCTGTTCAACTCTCCACTCTATATTCCCAACAGTGGAAGAGACTAAGCAGTCCTCAACCATTTGATGCTGAATTAAATTGCATTTCAGTTTGCTTTAACTGACAACAATTAAACTGAAGACCTACCTTTTTTCTTTTTTCTTTTTTTTTTTTTTTTTTTTTTTTTGAGCCGTGTATTTTGTGTGGTAGGAAGAGGAAAGAGCCTTGACTTTAACCTCTTTGCTGCATGAGCTTAGAATAATAGGGGATAGATGACTGAATTGATTCCTGGTTAAATTCAGCTGAAGTAAATTGACTGATTGGGTTCACAGTCCTGGTTTCTGGCTTCTCTCCCAGCAGCAAAGGAGCAACTTCCATCAAGCAGGCTGGTGAATGTAGCGATGGCAATGATCCAGAGTGCAACATGACTACAGAGAAGGGAGAGGCAGGCATCTTTCTGTACAGAAAGTCAGCTGTCCTTGATGTACTTTTAAGCACTCTAGTAATTTGTGACGGTTAGAAAATAAAGCAGTTGTGGATTGAAGTTCAGGAAAAGAATTGTGTCTGTAGTTTGTCCGTTCTGGGCTCTTCTTCTCTCACCAAAAATAGGTTCTTCCTAAGCAAAGCTGGCAGGTTCTTCACATGTTTTAATGATTGTAAATCACAGAAGACAGAATGCTGTCCTCAAAGGCACTGTCTGTCCCTGTTTGAGTGTATATGACCAAATGGATCTTGTCAACTACAGCTACTGCATTTTTGAAACATCTTTCCATAGAACATTTAGAGGGATGCAAACTTTAAACTTTTGGGGATAATGGGAAGACAGTAATTTGTTTTGGTTGTCCAGTTGTTTTACCAGAGAACTTGTCTGAAAATTATTTTACTGTGTTACTGGTTTTTGACCTGGGATCATCCTAGTATTATGTTTAGGTCTTTCCAAATACCTTAGGAAATTTTGGGTTTGGCATTTTCTTTTTTTTTAACCTACTCCTTCTTTGGGCTCTGATCTCACAAACTCTCTGTATGCATGTTTTATTGTCTTTAATTTTGTACAGAGGGATATGGAACACAGTAATGTCAGTGTCAAACCTGGCTGCAGGGCAGGAAAAAGAACTGACTCACTGCCTGAAAGCAGGGAATTGGTAATGATATAAAAAAGCTGTTCTACCAGTGGCTTAAACCTGCTTAAACATTACTGCTATCAGAAAGATTATTTCTACTGCTATTTCTTCAGATATCTTTGTGAGAAACACCTTATGGCTGCCACAAAAAACCTAAAAAATTGCTTCCAAAAGGGTCACTTTTCAGGCTTTTCTTACTGTGTTTGTGAAGGTGCAAGGGGTACTTCCACTATCTTTATTTGCATATGTGTGGAAATAGAAGTTAATCAGTCACAACAGAGTATTTCCTTCTGAGCAACCCAAATTCCCACCCCAGTCACATGCTGGCAGCTTCTTAGGTACCCACTCAGCTTTTCTTCTCTGGTTTGGCAGCCAGTAGTACCTCATCCAAGCTCTCATCTTAGAGGCCACAGATTCAGCCCTTCCCTCAGGCCAGCTGAGGTTCTGCTTTGACTCTGCCACATGGAAGCTGCTGCGTCACTGTCTCCCATTTGAAAAGAGACAGAAGCTGGGCTCTTCTGTGGCAAGTACAGTTGGGATCCACAGCAGGGCCAAAGGCAAAGAGGCCACCTTCTTCGCCTTTCACAGTGGAAAAGGAGGCACAGTAGTCTTCAGCAAACCTTGTTGATTTGCCGCTATTTTCTACAAACCTGTAGAGTGGGCAGTTCTTTGTCAACGTCTGCCACACTGCTCTTCTTTGCAGAACACCTTCAATTTTGCACGACTGTCTTGCATCTTTGTCAGGCTGTACCCTTGCGGCTCTCTGCTGCTTGAAAAGAGGGGAATTTGGCTTTTGTTCACTCAGTGAAAACAGGATTTCCCAAACTCATTCAGCATTGCTGCTGGGTTTGAAATTTTTCCACTTAAGAACAGAGAGTTTGGCATATAACCACCTTATTTTTAGTTGGGTGTCAGTGAAATGGGTCTCTGCTGTTATTCTGTCTCTTCCCTCCCACCTCCTGCCTCTTTTTTGTCTGCGGAAAAGATGGGTCGGATGGGAAGGTGTAAGAAATCTTTGTAGGCATGAAAAAAAAGACGTTTTTGTCCAGGCTGTATATATATAGTGAACTGGGAGAATGTGTGTTATTGTTGGGTTTTTTCCCTACTGAGACAATCAATTTAACATAACTGCGAAGATGGGTATTGCTATACAGATGGCTGTGTATCAACCTACTCCCATAAATGCCATGGGTTAGAAAAACCAAAAATCTCATTAGCTGATAAAACAGTAGCATGGATACTGTTATTTATTCTATCCGGCAACCCTGAGATAAGGGACTGTGGTCCATGGTCTATGCTGATGACTACCACATCAGCTGGGATGCTGCTGTGGAGGGCAAACTCCTCCAGAGCACTCTGTCTGCGAGGAGCCCTGTGAAAGAGAGTCATGGGGCTGAGGTTCTCCTGTTATTGCTACAGGTTCCATGATAAGTCAAAGTTTCACATTTCTTGCCTAAACTGAGGTTTTCTCCCAACTCTGCACAGTATGGCATGGGATTAGGCCGTCTTCCCAGAAGCTGTGGGAAGTAATTGTCCTGCTCTCCTCTGCACTGGGGCAGCCTTGTCTTGAGCCCTGTAGGCAGTTTTGGGTGCCATGATAGAAGATATAAATCCATTAGAGAGGTTGTAAAGCAGGGTCTTGAAGATGGGGAAGGGCCTTGAGGGGAAGCCGTGTGAGGAGTGGCTGAGGTCACTTGGTCTGTTCAGCCTGGAGGAGAGGAGACTGAGGGGAGACCTCACTGCAGTTACAACTTCCTCGTGAGGGGAAGAGGAGGGGCAGGCACTTGATCTCTCCTGTGTGGTGAGCAGTGACAGGACCCAATGGAATGTTTTGAATTTGTGTCAGGGAAGGTTTAAGTTGGATATCAGGAAACAGTTCTTCACCCAGAGGGTGATTGGGCGCTGGAACAAGCTCCCCAGGGAAGTGGTCACAGCGCCAAGCCTGACAGAAGCATTTGGACAAAGCTCTCAGGTACATGCTGTGACTCTTGGGGACTTCCTTTGCAGGACCGGGAGCTGGACTTGATGATCCTGATGGGTCCCTCCCAACTGAGGATGCTCTGTGATTCCGTGGGGCACGGGCTGACCCTCGGGCAGGGCCGTGTGTGCTGGGGCAGTGTGTGCCGGGACCGGACAGTGTGTGCCGGGGCCGGACAGTGTGTGCCGGGGCCGGACAGTGTGTGCTGGGGCCGTGTGTGCCGGGGCCGGACANGGCCGGACAGTGTGGGCCGGGGCCGTGTGGGCCGGGGCCGGACAGTGTGTGCCGGGGCCGGACAGTGTGTGCTGGGGCCGGACAGTGTGGGCCGGGGCCGTGTGGGCCGGGGCCGGACAGTGTGTGCCGGGGCCGGACAGTGTGTGCTGGGGCCGGACAGTGTGGGCCGGGGCCGTGTGGGCCGGGGCCGGACAGTGTGTGCCGGGGCCGGACAGTGTGTGCCGGGGCCGGACAGTATGTGCCGGGGCCGGACAGTGTGTGCTGGGGCCGTGGGGCGCGCTGGACCCGGGATCCCCCGAGCACGGGCAGTGGCACAACGCCCGCCAGGGGGCGTTCTCCGCCGCGGGAGGTCTGCGCGGAGCGCGGGGACCCGGGGCAGACGGGGGTGGTGCTCAGGGGGGGGCGGGCCGAGCCGAGCCGAGCCGAGCCGAGCCGAGCCGAG
>VZTI01000471.1:0-105042 GCA_013397865.1 Struthidea cinerea | reverse complement strand
CGAGCCGAGCCGAGCCGAGCCAGGCTGTCGCGTTCTTTTCCCGGCCCTCAGGCGAGGAAGGCACCTGGAGGGGCGGCGGCGGCGCCCAGAGGGGTGCGAGGTAAGGCGGGGGCGGTTGCGATGGGTCAGGGCGGCGCACGCGAGGGTGGGGTCGGTGCCACCGCCTACAAACTTCCCGCGGTGAGCAGGACGCGTTTGCGGCGCGGCAGCCGCCCGCACGCTCCCCGCTGCGCTCGGTCCGAGCGGAGGTGACAGCCCTGCCCAGCTCCTCCCTACCCCGCGAGGACTGCCGTGCTCGGGGGCTCGGCCGCTGCCCGCCCCGCCAGCAGGGCCTCCTGCTCCCGGCAGCCGCGCTGCCCTGGCGCCCCCGGGCCTCGTCCTTCGGCAGGCGCGGGCGGGGGGCGGAACCTGCCGCTGGTCCCGGCCGGAACGACAGGTGGTGGGCGCTGCCGGAGAGGACGGGACGGTGCTGGTGAGCGCGCTTCTCTCCGAACAGCAGCAGCTGGGCTGCAGCCAGCACGAAGGTGCGCTTTCCCAAGTGCTCCTCTTTCCTTTTATTTTTTGTGGGTTTTTTGTTTGTTTATTTGTTCGTTTCCCTTTTCCCCCTCCCCGTCCCGTCTCAGAGGTAGGTCGCTGCGTGCTTCCAGAGCTTCAGGAGCCGGCTCGGTGCTGCCCGGGAACCGCGGGCTCTCTTGGACCTGTTGCCCACGGCGGGTGCCCGACAGCGGTGGGGACGGGCTGGGCCCGGCTGGGCGCAGAGCTCTCGCCGCACTGTGCTCTGGCGCAGGGAGGCGAGGTCCGGAGCCCTGCGTGCTGGTCCTGTTGTAACCGTGTTGAGCAAAGGGATGGGAGACTCAGACGGGAGCTCGTCTTCTCAGCAAACGCTTAGACACAGCCTCTTGAAAATGGCAATTTTGCTGCAGTTTCTTTAATGCCGTGGGAGAAGTTGGTGTCTCAAGAAACCTGCCGTGCAGCTGATCTGCCAGGTCTCTTAGTTGTGGAGACAGAGGTTCAGGGTGCTGGATTTTGCTTTTAGTTTGCTTTTAGGAAAAATGGTTTGTGTTAAACTCCTTGTTCCCTAGTGGAACGCAGTGTTTGAAATCCCTGCAAGTCTTTGCAATCACAGTGTGACAGCCTGACAGCTGGCTTCTCAGAGACTGACCCAGGGTTTGTCACGGAGAAATGAGTAATTGCCGGTGCAAGGACTCGCAAGCCCTAGAGGTACCCCCTGTTGGGTTAAAAGAGGAGAACTGCAGTGCAAGCACAGAGCGGCCCTGGTTGGCAGAGGCTCCTGGAGAGTCCTGCTTGAAGCTGATTGACCCTGCAGATCATCTGTCTTCTGGCAAGACTGCTACCAGCTGGCATTTGAAGATGTAGAGGCCTTCTTGCTCCCATCTGATGGTCGAATCAGCCTGTTCTGGGGCTGGTTGTGGACAGCTTTCATAAATAAAGTATACTGATTGAATATTTTATTCATGTATGATTATCAAAAGGATAAAGGTGTTTGCAGATGCTTCCCATCCTGATTAGATTTCAATAATTTTTTAAATAGGTAGCAGGATTGCTTCTGTTCTCCAAGCCATCTGTATTTTACACACAGATATAATTTGTATTTAATGGGCGATACTTGTGAGACAATCTTCTGGACATACCTAACTGGAGAGTTTATGGGCTGGTTGCACTGCAGTAGATAGAGAAGAGCCTGTTTCCCTCTTTTTCACAGCAAAGCATGTTATTCAAGATTTGCAAACTTCTCTGAGTGGACCAGTAATTGTGACAGTTGTGCTTCCCTGCTCCATGGAGCACAGAAAAGCGCATTCCTGGAACACAAAAATACCCCACACATAACAAAAAAAAAAACAACAACAAAGAAACATCAGAAGGAGGAAATTTTTTGTTTGTTTGTTTGTTTGTTTGTTTTTTGTTTTTTTTTTTAACAGAGAATATGCACATATGAAAGAGGGGTGTAGGGTAGAAAGAAAAGAAGCACAAGGTAAAGTACGGTCAAGCAATACTGAATTCCAGAAAGTGCTAAAGAGAAAAGGAGGTGGGTGCAGAATAGCATGATGTTGCTTGGCATCAAGCCTCTTGGAATGATGATTTTATGCAGTTTGCTGGTGTGTTGGTATAGTAGCTGGTGCTGCTTAGAATGCATTAGTGAGTGATGTGAGACTTGGGACTGAACCAGATCACTTCAGGTTCTTTGCTGGTGTTTCTCTCCTGAAAAATATTCTTTATTAACTGCCGGCAAAATACTTGGCATTGTTACGTCCCTGGGGATGGTACTTGTGCTTTGGAACAGAAACTGAGAGAAGCAGAGAGGTCCAAGTGCCCTGGGAACAAGGATCACAGAATCATTTGGAATAGCAGTTGTTTAAAAATGTTACAGGAAAAAACGTGGTACTGGTCTTTGTTTAATATATAGTCTTTATCACTCGTTAGGTAAACTGAGATTTCAGATGGAATATTTTTTAGTCAAAACACAATGTTATGTTCATTCTTCTGTTTTAGGGTATTATCTCAGGATTAGATACTTCAGTAGTACCTTTGACAGGTAGATGAGTGTCTTGTGATCCTCTTCTGAGCCAGGGACTTAGGCAAGGGCTGTCCAGATAAGATAGACAGAGAAACCGAAAATATAACTGGAATTTTAAACTGTGTACTGTAGAAGTAAATTTATTTCCGGAGAAATTGACACTGTACTATTCCACTAAAGTGTTCTGGTGATGAGTAATTAGCGTATTAGTATAGTAAAGGAGAAATGCTTACGAACAAACTGCAGGTATGGCTGAAGATCAGTTATACACAGAGTAACTGAGATGTTCTTTTAAAGGCATTTGGACCAGACAAGGAAAGCAGAAGAGGTTTTGCTCACTGTCCTTGTTACCCAGTCTTGCTGCCACACTCTCCTTTCTCTTTTATGAGAACTCTGTGCTGGTTCTCATATGCAGTGGGTGTTCTTCTCTGATTTTAAATCTTTACCTTTGAACGAAAGTATGGATTTTACTTGTTTAGGTATTTTGGATAATTTTCTGTTGGTCTGATGGGCTCAGGAAAAGATTCAACAAGTATTACAGCAGGACAAGGATGTGAGATTGGAAAGAGGGAAAGGGAGGAAGAAAGGATATAAAACTGGGTCATCCTGTCTTGTGTACCATCACTGTTGTTTGATTTACCCTGGAAAGAAAAAAGGGGACTTAGGCTAATCAAGTAGCTTAATGGGAACGCACTTTTTAAGAGCAGGGGGCTCTTTGGCCAAGAGTTTCTAGGATCTGTTTGATCTAGGAAATCTGTCGTCAGTTTTAATTTAAGACATGTGCTGCTTCTGCTGTTGCTTACCACACCAATACAATAATTTTTTTTTTTTTTTATTTTGAAGATTCGACATGTCCTTAAGCTGACAAAAGATGCAGGTTTTTAATCCAGAAAGACTTTAGTAAATTCTGTGGATAGTATCATGCAGTATATCCAGGTGCTTGGTAGTAGATGACCACTTCCATCTTAAAAATAACTCTCTTTCCACTGTAGTGAACAATAGTTCTGGATTTTTGTTTTTGTGATTTAGTACTTACTACCATTGGGGTATACAAAAAAAAAAAAAACCCACAAGAAATATGCAGCTCTAAAGTTTTAAAATAAATTCTAGCAGATAGAAGAGTGCAGTCTCTTTATCAGTGACTGGAGAGGGTGCTGAACATGTGTTTAAAGCAGCTTCATGACCCCTGATACCAGGCCTTGACTGGGTGGTACTTCCAGTGTGCTGAAACTGGAAAAGTGTGAATGGGGGCTGATTTCTTGCCCTTTGGTCATTCATTCCTTACTTCAGCTCTTCATGTTGGGAGAATTGCAGTTTATCTTTTCCAGCTCACAACTGGAATTGATTGTCTGCATTTCAAAGTAATCCAGCCTTTCATTGATCAGTAAAATCTGGTACAAATGTTACCAGTGATCATTTCAGGTGGTGCTTCCCTGCAGAATATGAACTTCCACTTTTTCTGCTTTTAACCAGGAAAAAAATCAAGAGGATCATGAAATGTGGCTCTGAAATTGTTACTAATTCTAAGAATGATGGAATACTATTTTCACTTTCCCATTTTAGTGTCTTTCTCCTCCCCTCCCCCACCCCCCATTGTTCTTGTACCCACTGGCATGGTATTAGAGTGCTTGATTAAGGTAGACATTGAAGTGATGTCTATTCACAGGGATATCAAAGCCAATACACTAAAAAAAACCTGAACAAACAGATGTAGTTTTGTTTCTTTTGGTCTCCAGTTACAGCAGTGATAAAAAGTTACAAAAAGTTTAATTGTAAGAGTTATATGTAAAACAGTAGTCTAGAATTTTTCATGGAAACATTCAGTACTTAATTTTTAAGTACTCCTGTAAGGAAAAAAAGTCAAGACTTAGTTATTTGACTTCAAATAGTAGAAGACTGTATTCAATTTCAGAAAATGCAGCTCTTTCCACAGGACTAGAAAGTTGCATATTGTTTCCTCATGGAGGGTTAAGACTGAATTCCAGGTGAGAAATGTGAAAATAGTATTGGTTACAGTTATTCTTTTTTCTTCTATAAGACGCAGTTAACTTTAACTTGTAAAAGCACAGATCTTTTTACAGAGAGCTAGCAGCTAGGCAGTTCTTAAACAACTGTGTTCCCTATAAATGCTTAGCTGATATCAGCTAGCTTACCTGGATACCCCAAATTATCATCTAATGAGGTCTCTACTTCCCCCCTTTCAAAAAAACCCAACTAGCCTGCATTTTGGAAGTGTGAGTCACAATTGACAATAAGGAATGCATGAGTTATTAGGCATTATCTACTTTATATTCATGGAAGTACCTCCCCAGAAGAGCAGATGAAGGAAGTGAATGTTTCCACACTGTCCAGGGATGGGCTTTTTTTTGGTCATGATGCTGTCATTACCTAACCCAAACATTCTGTGATCCCATGAAGAGCTGATAGAATCCAGTTGGAATCCAGTAGACTGTGCAAGGTTGTTACCAGTCATATCTGCTGAAGCTTGTGCTGACTCTCGGCGTTTTAGAGACTGGAATCCGAGTGCAGCACAGAAAGCACGGTATAAATATAGGTACATTGATACAACCTTACATCACCTTGCCTGATACATTATTCATAGGGAAACCTCAAGCTCATGGGCTTCAGTTCATCAACTTCCTTGAGCTTGGTAGGCAAACTTGGTTTACGTTAATTTCCCACAGTAACCACACATTAAAAGCAGCAAGTTTAAAAATAAAATCAGATTTAAGTGTACTTGAACATATTTTGCAGGCATCAAACATCAGTGTCAACATAGTTGCAAAATGTTTAAATTAATAAAACAGAGACTAATTAATGAAGTTGGGAACATTATCTATGTGCCAAACTGATCTTAGGTTCCCCATACAACCAGTTAAGAACTGAGCTCTTCTGTTAGTGATTGAAAGCAGAATTATATTCAGGAGTCTGAAACCCATTCTTTCCTCCCTGTCTCTGTAAAGCAGGAGCATGCGAGAGGAAAATGGGTGGGCCTGATGTCCCTAGCCCAGTGTCTAATTTGGATGCCTAAAATTAGGCAGTTGTAAATACCCTGTTGTTGCATTCCTGGAATAAGGAATAATACCGTTCCATTACAATAGCTGCATGCAGAATAAGTTTCCTTTTTTTTTTTCCCCCCCAAAGTCAAAAGGGATTTTAAGATATAAATTTCATTTGAATAAAGGAAAGGAAGGCAGCCCGAGTTACAGTCCAGCCCTCAAACTTCTTAGCGAAATGTTGAGATTCTGTCCTCAGGTAATGGTGACAGCACATTGAATTTTTTTGTCAAAGTATTTCTTCCTCAGTTCCAGAAGGTACACAAATATTTTAACTCTTTTCTTCTTACATTCCAATTTGACACATTCCATTTATGATAAAAATATATAAGGAATGAGATATGCTTGAAGATATATGAAATCTGAGGTGGAAAAAAACCATGTCAGAAGTCATCCAGTTTTCTAATATATAGGGAGTGGTACAGAGATCATAGGGTATTCAAGGTGTCTTGAGTCACAGTTAAACTGATGAAGATGATAACTTGAAGTACTGCTTGGTTCTGCCTGAATGAAGGAAAGAGAGATGGGAGAGAAATGGAAGAAATTTGTTAATATCTGTGTTCATACAGTAGTTCTTTTCAAATTAATTTTGTCTGCATATGAACTTGAAGCACATCAAATGCATGCATATTTTGCATAGTGCTGTGAATCATGTCCTGAAAATCTATGCTGTAGTTATTCAATATGCTGTAGAGAAAGCTATATCTAAATCTGTCAATATATAACATATATATAAAAATATATATTTCATATATATAGAAATATAGTAATATCTCCATATAAATATATATTGAGAAATAAATATATCTCCATAGGCTATGAAGACAATTATACTTGCAAAATAAGAATCAAAGCAGGTAATTGACTGTTCTTGTTTGGGAGGACTATCTATTATTATTTTTTTAGTTTAAAGATGTCTTGGTCATCTTAAATTCTCATCTGTTTTGTAATTTAAGATCTTCATGGTGTACAAGACTACAGGAAGGTGTGTCTGCTTTATGCATGTCTGCATCGTGTGCTTTTTTCCTGAATTAGTGAAATAATGCAAAAATAAAATCTATGCAGTGTCCGCATGTAAATTTTTCAGGTTGTGAAACAACCATTATATGATGTGGAAAGACCACAAAACCTTTTTTTATAGTGCAAAGAGACAATACAGAAGCAATATCCATTTGTATTCTTAAAGAGCTTATCTGCTACAGAAGCAGTGATACCAAGTGCCCTTTCATTTGAGTACTCTGCGTGTTTAACTTAGAGCACCGAATGTTTTTTGAAAACAAGCCCCAGCTATCAATTTGAAAATTATTAAAATGTGGAAATGAAAAACCTATCAAGAAGGGGGAAATTACTGTATTATTAAAAAGAAACAAACCGGAAGATTTTACCTCTTTATGTAGGTTTTTTTTTCAAAAGACTGTCAAAAATTATATTACATGTTCTCAATTCCATTTGAACTGCTTCCCAGGAACAATGGCTGTATTGCTTGTCTTTTAGGAATTTGGTGATTCTTTGAAAGTACTTTTTTATGCTGTATCTAGAGCTTTTTAGGATCCATGTTTGAGAAGTATTTCTTGCCTTAGATTGATCTTCTGACAAACATGTCTCCAGTTCTTCAATTTGATGATGAATTCCGTTTTGGAATTTCTCAATCTTGCTTGTGTTCCAAGCACCAACAGGAAGATTTTTGCTAAATAGTTGGAAGATCTCTTGAAGGAACTCGTAGATGATCCTTATGATGTTCTTCTGTGTGACCCTGGTAATCTCCATGGGGAATCTGAAATCGGTTGTTTCGCTGAGACATTGCTGAGGAAAATAACCACCCATTTTCCACAGAAAGTTCATGATATGGTAGTTCACTTTGGTTCCTTGGAAAAGACAAACCGAATGTGAGATTTTGATGTGCAATGTCAGTATAATGCAAATTTGCAGTAAACTTCTCTGAACCATGATGGTCATGCTGATGAAGCAGTCAGCACTATTGTCCTTTCCTTTTTGCAGATCTGTAAGCTTGCAGTTTCTTGGTTGTCTTGTCTTGCTCACATGCTCCTCTTTCGCATCTCTGAATTTATTTCATCTGTATAACATGCTGGGTATTACTCACTGTGTAGGAATTGCTCTTTCTATCAGCTATGGTCCTGCCAAGGTTTACTGTTTATTTCAGTTTCACACAGTTGCAAAGGTTTTGCTCAGTTCTGCTTTGACTGTATTTAATTGAAAAATGAGTAAATCAGTCAATCTAGTGATTCAGAGGACATTGGCAGATTAACAGGCTGGAATCTGGTAAGAGCATTACATCTGCTCACATTCTTACTAGAAGAGGCAGTCCTGCTTGGAAATTTTACTTTTATGCTTAAGTTGGCAATGACAGTGGAAAAGATTCACATCCCTAGCTAACATATATGTGATCAAAGCAAGATGAAATTTTGTTGATTTAAGAACAAATATCTTTTTAGTAGGATAAATTGTTTTGTTTGGGGAATGGCTTAAATTTTATTAGCAGAATAACCTTATTGTTGACACAACACTGACTCACTACGGGCATATGTTGCTATGACTATGTTGGCAAAAAAAATAAGTACATACAACTCTTAAGACAGATGCCTTTTTCTCCAAAATCTCTGATAGTTCACTGTTCAGAGCATCTTTGTTCTACTTCATCACTTGATGAGTTAGTCTCAATTTTTAGATGCATTAAGGAAAGCATGCTTTTACGTAAAAAAAGAGGAATTCCTTACATTTCAGAGTAAGAAAACTGTGGTTCCAAAGCCTCCTCCTGCTGTCCAAAGTGGGTTCTTTCACCTGGTGTGTGAGAGAGAGTCTGGCTCTACTCATCCACTGAAATGCAAAAGAAAGCATCTTTTAAATCCAAACCAGTCAAATAAGTATTTGTCCACAGTTATTTGGTTTATTGTTTTTAAATCCTGATCCTTCTTGACTCTCTTGTTTCTCTGAGATCTGGGTCATTAGTAAACAGATTTGAGCCTTCTGTGCCTTTTCTTGTGAGATATATGGAGCTTTCTGACTCAAGCATTTAACTTGCATAATAAATCTCATGCTACAAAGGACGGGACATTCTGGCATGTAGAAACTCATGAGTCAGTTTAGTGTCTCCAGTTGTCCACTCTGTGAGTTGTAGGAATGGCCATAAAACTGCCCCAAAAATCAGTGCTGTAACTTTACTTAGCCCTTACAGATAGTTTTTACTGAATATGTGGCTCTGCTATTTATCAAAAATTCATTGCTTCTCTGGTTTTACTGGAACTAGAGGGTCTCCTGGGGATTCCTTGATATTTTCCCCTGGTCCCCTCATTCATTGTAAAAAATTCTCCAGCATCATAATGTTTCCATCATGATGTTTTCAATGACCCTTACTGCCTACAAATAGCACATTGATTCAGGCCAAAAGTGTGTGTGTGTTTGTGCAGGGAAAGTAGGGGCCTTTCAGGCCCCAAGCCCCCTGCTTATTCTGTTTCTTGCACCTTTGTCATGCCAGTCTCTTTTCCTTCCATAGGAACACAGTAATCAATCTAGCATGAGTATGCCCCCAGTCAGGGTTATCAGTTAACAGTTTCCAAAAGCTGATACATTCCTTCAAGAGTCTTTGGGTACAAACCACCAGATCACTTCCAATTCAACAAATATGAAATATAAAAAAGGACATGTATAAAACCTGGTAGACCCCCATTGCTTGTTTTAAAGATGCCTGTATCACTGGTTGATTATTTCCCTGAGTCTGGCCAGCAACAGGACTAAAATCCTTACTTCCCATATGCTCTTTATTTTGATCCATATTTTCTTTATCCATCCCCACTCCAATGTTATATGGTGTGAAAAGGAGGGAACTAATATTCACACATCTTCTACCTCATCCCCTCTGCAACATACAATCTTTGCCTTTTTCTCCTTACATGATATCAGCATATCTCGTTCCAACATACACCTTTTCTGAATACCTGGGTCTCTATACAATGTCATAAAACCATCAACATAAACCAAAACTGATCCCATTTACCAAGTCAGCAACAAAACACCAACTCCAAGATAAAACTGCAACAATCCATTTTCCCCATTCTCCAACTTATAAGGTGTCCACCACTGATTACAGTATTTTTTCATTTTATCTTTAGTTATTGGATCTTCCCCTGCTGCCTCCAGTTTTTCAAAATAAAACCCCAAGGGCTACAAGGTAGAATTTCTGACTGGTTTGCCAATACCCAATTGCCCAATTCCTTTATCCTTAGGTCCAGACCTCCCATACAAATAATTTTTTACTCTCTGCTCCGACTCCTTGTCAGAGAAAGGAAAAGCACTCTCTCCCATCATGCAGTTTTGTGTGCAACAGTTTTAAAGCCTAGGCATTTATCTATTTATTTCCCAGTTCTGATCCCCTGCTGTTAGTTACACACTGCTCTGACCTCATGTCAGCAAAGATAGGAGGACCCCTCCCCTCCTTCACACATTGTTTTTGTTGTGTACAGTGACAGTCACTGTTCCAAACCCTCCTTATCCAATTTACACAGAGCTTGAAGTTTTCAAATACCAATCCCACTGATCAGTTGCAACAAAATAAAATTTGATACTCACCAGTCCAGAAATTCACACCACTTTTGCCCTTGCTCAAATACCTCTGGAGTGTTACACCTTTGAGCTGCTCACTGTCTCGATACTGGAGAGGATTTGATGGAGTCTCCAGTCGAACTGGTCCAAATCCTTTCTGATCGTATTCTCCTTTGCTGGGGACAAAAAGATGATCCAGGCAAGGCTTTATAGCTCTCCCATTTGGTTCACCAAGACTGTTGTCCCAAAATGGATTCTTTCACCTGTTAATGCAAGAGGCTGATCCGTGCACAGAGCTGAGGTATTTGATTTATTTACAGTTCTGCACAGAAAGGGGTGCTGGGTGGCAAACCCACAAACCCAGCACAGAGGCTATCAAAACTTTTTACTATTTCTACATTTTAGCAAACAAACACATTAATGTTCATTCATTACAAGTTATATAGTTCTCTTATTAATACTAATATTAATTAGTATTCTGTCTTCTCTTGGTTAAATGATTCCCTTGCTTCTCTTGCTAATTAGTCTGCATGCTCAGTCCTTCTCTTCTTTCAGTCAGTGGGTTTCTTGAGTCTTTTTCCCTTGCCAGAATTACCCTTTACCCAGTTGGAGTGTTGGCTTTTTTACTTCCTTATCTTGGGAGTTCTGCCAAATGACCTTGTGGCCTATAAATTCTGCATTCTTTGTGTCCACTCTCAGTGGTGCATCCTTCTCCCCCAGCTCTGCTAACCTCCTGCTAGGTCTGTGTTCATCAAAGCATGACTATTAACAAGACTTATTATTAACTTTAACAAGACTATTCTACAGACAAGTAATTCATCTTTCTAATACCTGGATATCGCTCCCACGAAAACAAGCTCTCAAGGAGACTGAATTCACTTGTGTTGGTAGCAAAATGTCCCATCTTCAGGACCATTCTAGCTGGGGTAATGCTGGAATTTGTCTCCCAGTGTCTGGCTAGTATACTTCTCTGACTATCAAGTCTTTGGGCCAGGTTATAGTAGGACTGTAGGTAGCCCCCACTGGATGAATTGTAAGCGTTTGAATAATTCTGAGCCTTTGGTAATGACAGTTCTAAGAAAGTGCCACGTAAGCACTGTGGCTTGAAATTGAAGTGCTTGGTTGGTTACTGAATATGGATTAGCAAAGTGCCATGTTTCTATATATCACTCATCTCCTCTAGTGCCATTCTAGCCTTTTGAACTGGTTCCTGTAATCATGATGTAGGAAGTCACTGGTTGTTGAAAAGGAAGACTGAGTTGAACATTAAGATAAGCAAAAATTACAAAGTATTTAGCAGGCAGATTTGCTTTTCTTCTTGTGGGAATCTTTATGGATTGCTAATTCTAAAAGTGAACCAAAGTGATTCATCTTTATGTTAGCCAGCCTGCATAATTACAGGAATATTTGAAAAAGAGTATGGAAAATGTATAAGCTCAGACGTATTTGATGTTGTCCTCATTTTGTCTGGGATGGGGTTAGTTTTTTCCTAATTCCAGGTACAGTGCTGTGTTTTAGATTCAGCAGGAAAATAATGTTGATAAAACATTAATGACTTTGCTGTTGCTGTCAGTACTGTTGTTTCCTGTGCTCTGCCAGTGAGCAGGTGCACAAGAAACTGGAAGGGAGCCCAGCCCAGCTGGAAGGTCAGCCAGGACAGCCGACCTGAACTGGTCGAAGGGGTATTCCACACCACAGAACATAATGCCCAGTATATAAACTGGGGGGAGTTGTACAGGAGCTGCAGATCTGTCACTGGCCGGTGGGTGATGAGCAATTGTATTGTCCATCACTTGTCTTTCTTGGGTTTTATTCCTCTTTATCACTATTTTTGTGGTTGTTGTTGTTTATCGTTATTATTATGATGATGGTGTTATATTTTGTGTCACTTACTAAACTGTTCTTATTTAAACCTACACGTTTTACTTTTCTTTTGGATGTTCCTTCCCACTGGGGAAGGAGGAGGAGTGAGTGGCTGTGTGGTTCTTGATTGCCGGCTGGGGTTAAACCATGACAGATGGAAGCAGTGAAGGAATTCCATGATGATCTTGAGATTAGAAGGTATTTTGTTAAAGGAAAAAGAAATCCTGTTGATGGTTGGGAGGACCCGTTATAGTCTGACAGAGTGAAAGATTGCTGTGGATAAGCATTTTCTTTAGCAAACCAGCGGTGACTTCAGCAGTTACACGGTAGTATCCTAGTAATATAGTAACTCCCCCATGGTTATTCTTGTTTTACTTCTGCTGATGCTAACGTTGTATTTATACTGTGATATTGTCACAAATTGTCTGCCCAGAGGTCTTCAGAGAAGTTAGTTTATGAATGAAATTTGTGGTAGGGATGGCTTTGTGTTTGAAAGACTGGACAGAGAATCAGGAGGGCTATGGTAGATTTAGTCCATTGATTTGCCACAGATGTCTTTTTAATTTTAATTTGGTGTACATGTGTATGGATCTTTTGCATTAAATGGAACATTGATTTAAATCAAGTAAGGACCAGTAGTTTCATCTACTAAAGCAACATGAGAAACAGCTTAGTGCTGCATGACAAAGGTGGATCTGATTCACTGTTCAGCGGTTGTATTCTGTTTATACACTGTCACCCCTCTTTTCCTTCCATTGTCATTTCATAGGAGACCCATGAAATATTTGATTGTTGTGGAAAAAAATTAAAATTTCAAGGGGAGATTAAGCAGTATGAAGTGGCTGTCAGTTATGAAGGAGAGAATATACTGTGTAAGAACCTTCAGGTGAGGGTTAGGGATCTGTTGGTTTTGTGCAGCTTATCTAAGGAGAAGTCAGGACAATTGCTTCTCAGAGTAGCTGAGTTGTCTCTACCTAATATTATATATAACCCCCCTAAGATGGGGACATCTGAGGACCCACATGGAGATTACCACCTTTTAAATCAGAACTCTTCTTCCCTGAAAGCAGAAAGGACACAGACACATTCTACCTTGTAGTGCAAACCATCCACCCTGTGACCAAGCACCTCACACGGGCTCTCTCCTTGTCTCTTTCTGTAAATAAACAGATACTTTTCCTGTGGGAATGACAAGAGTGACTTGAATGAATAAATCAGAAGCTATGCATCTGTGCTTTGGTTTCAGCTCTTCAGGATTTTGCATTTTATTGTGCTCTTGCCTCCTAAACACTTCTCTGAGGTCTGGTCGATGGACCAAGAGTTGCTGAAAGAACCATTTTTTTGTCTAATGAGATAGAATATGGTTGTTGGGTTTCGGTTTTTTGGTTGCTTGCTTTTGTGGTTTGTTTTTGTCAACAACAACAGCAGTAATTTTTAAAATCTCTCTGTCACAGGTTTTGTATGTCTGTAACAAATGTGAACCTCAAAATGTCTTGATGTTGTACTCACATAGGCTGTCATGCTTCAGTGAAGGCTAAAGAACTTTTGGTCTGAGGATCCCGTTTTGTGCCAAAGCAGATGCGGATATGAAAGTTTTGTGGCTCAGGCGGGAGGTGAAACAAAATCCAGAGGATAAAGCTGAAGGTCTAGTACAAAGGACTAGGAGTCAAGTGAATGGAACTGAGATCCCAGATCTGAATTCACCTAAATGATGCGTAGGTTCAAAGTTTCTTAGTTTTCCTATATTTTAACTACATCTTTACAAAGTAGATATACCTAGTTACTACATGTCTTGTGAGTGTTACACAGTTTTACCCAGGCTGTTTGTCAAGATTGTCTACTGAAAGCATTGTGAGAAATGCTGAAAAAAAGCAGAAAAAAAAAAAAGACTGAGGCCTGAAAATCTGTTTTGATGTTGGACAACCCTAAATTCTGAGAGAGATGCTACTTTAGCTTCCATATTGTCTTTGTTTCCCTCAGCATTGCCCTCTTTCCTTGCTTAAGAAATAATAGTGATAAACTGTTAGTTTGAGTGATAAAAACTTGCCTGTGCTCCACAAGGTAGTACAGTGAAACGCTGACAGGTGGAGAAGACTTTGTAATCCTTTCCCCAGCTGCTCCCAGCCCCGTCACCAGATCCTATCTCCTCAAACCCAGAGGAGCACAAGGGACAGTGACAGGCAGAGACCCAATGTAAGGATTCTGAGGAAAGGCCCCTTCCAGCGTTGTCCTGGGGCAGCCTCACCCCCATGATGTGGGAGAGAAATGCGTCAAGATGAGTCAATGCTGGAGCACCTCACAGACTTCCTGGTTTTGCTGCCTGAAGATAGAGGACACATTGCAGCATACAGAGGAAGACTGTTTCAGGATTACACAGGACTTATTATGGGATGTTTAGGGGAGAAACCAAAGGCAGGGAAAGGGATAGAACTGGCTTGTTTGGGAAGGAAAAAGCATGTGAAAACAGAGGGATGAAGAGGACTGGTCATGTTTAAGGAGCAGCTGGTCAAAACACTGCTCTGTTGTGACCTGAAGAGCTTTTTGCCTTCCCAATAAACTCAATTTCTAAATATTTTCTCGGATGAGGGACTGTTTGACTTTCCAAAGGAATTTCCATCTGGCTGCATTGTCAGACTCTTTGAGTTAGACTTTTGTGACTAGTGTTCTCATCTGCTTGCAATCAATTGTAATAAACAGTTAGACTAACGTTATTGTTCATCCTTCTGTAAGAAGGTCATCTTGGCAGCCAGTGAAAGAGTGGTTATAAAAACACTACCCCAGTAATAGGAGATGCAAAGTTCCTAATGCTTTCTCACTTGTACGAGTTACTGCTGGTGTAGTTAAAGTTGAGGTTTTGTGTGGTTAAATAAGAAACCAAAATGCCATACTTAATTTGCTTGGTTTTCCTGCTGAATAGTGTTTTTGTTTCTGGGAAGAGTGCATGCATCACTTTATTCTTCCTCTGGAAGACGTTTAGGCCTGAATCACAGAATCCAATAAACATGATAGGGAAAGCCCCAGTGACTTGTTTACCCCCAACTGCAGGGGAAATGTTTCACACTGAATGTATTTTTAGAGATCTTCATCAGCCAAATTACTCCTGGGAGCAAGCCTCTAACAGGACATGAATGATGCCAAGCTTAAGGTGAAGTTTTACCGCACACAGCCAAATTGATCTAATGGTTAACGCCTACCCAAAGAGCTGGTCCTTTTTCCTCTCCCGCTTGGCCTTAAGACTGCTTCAACTTGGAAAAATAGTGTTTCTGGAAAGCCAATCGCCTTTCCTTTCTCTGGGCAGGAATGATGGTGATGACAACAATGTTTTGCCTGTTTTTCTACCTTGAACTAATCAAAGTAATCAGAGTAAAGCTGATGCTGGCACATGGGGATGACCAGAAGAACATGTCTGTTAGTATGGGAGCAGGATCTGTTTTTAAAAGGAGACCTGACACTAAAAGGCTGGAAACCTGGAATTCTGATTTTAAGAGCCTGTGCTGTGTAGAAGGCAACCTGAAGTAATCATGTGATCTTGTCTCATCGTGACATCCACAGAGGGAAGTGTTAGCTATATTGCAAAGTGTCTCAGCGCTTCATTTCTAGTACTTGGATGTGAGACTGGCTACAGAATGCAGAATAGATCAAAAACTTTTAAAATCAAACTAATGAACAGCTAAAAAGCCTAACAGTTTTACCTGAGTTTCCTTGCTACTGGATGTGTACTACAGATCTCTTTCTTAAAGGGTTGATGGCAGATACAAGTCAGTTTGTGTTGTATGTTAGCCTGTATGACTCTTAGAGGCTGCAAGTGTGCATCAATATTATTCAATGATATATTATTCCATATTAACATCATTAACATAACTTTATTCCACAATATATGTATGCAGTGTTTCTGTAGGCTGTCTTGTATCATCCTCATAGTAACAAGTAACAGAGTATTTCTGGTCACTCGGGTTGGGTGGAGGGAAAATACTACTCTGATATGAGAACATCTTTGTATTGCTGACAAATCCTTTTTATGTCAGCATGGCAGTTTGCTTGTGAGAAATGTCTTAACAATGCAGCATGGCTGTAAGGAGACCATTAACTAAATAGTGATGCAGAATTGCCCTGCCTTTGTGAGGTGAAGACTTAATTATATGTGCCAGGTGTGTTTATAAATGTTAAAATTTTAGTTTATAAACCAATGAAGTCTTGTTCCTGACCTCTTTTACTTGATTCTCCTAACACCTTTTCCTTGCGTTTTGTCAAGGAAGGTAAGGCAGAGGATATAGTGTAACTAATTTCCAACTCAACACCCTTCTGTGCTGTTACAGCAGTGATGGACGAGGGAAGAGCAACAGACATCACCTCCCTGGACTTGTGCAGAGCGTTTGACACAACCAACAGACATCACCTCCCTGGACTTGTGCAGAGCGTTTGACACAACCATGCTTGTCTCTAAATTGGAGAGACATGGATTTGACCCTGAGACTAGCTCGGCTGAGTAGAGCGTGGTGCTAATAACTCCAAGGTTGCAATTCAATCCCTGTGAGTCATTCACTTAAGAGTTGGATTTGATGATCCTTGTGGGTCCCTTCCATTTCAAAATATCCTGAGATTCTGTGATTTCGTGGGTGGACCACTTGGTGGATAAAAAATTGGCTGTGTGGTTCCTCTCAAAGAGTTGTGGTCAACAACTCATGGTCCAAGTGGAAAGCAGTAATGAGTGGCATTCCTCAGAGGTCGGTGTTGGGAAAACCACTTTTTAGTATTTTTGTTGGTTACTCAAAACAGTGGGATCAAGGCCACCCTCAGCATGTTTACTGGTGACACCAAGCTGGGTGGTGTAGTTGACACACTGGAGGGAAGGAATGTCGTCCAGAGGGACCTTGACAGGCTTCAGAGGGAGGGCCTGTTTGAACCTTTTGAGGTTCAACAAGGCCAAATGCAAGGTCCTGCACCTGGGTCAGGGCAGTCCCAAGCACAAACGCAAGCTGGGTAGAGAATGGGTTGAGACTTGCTACAGAGAAGGACTAAAGGGTGTTTGTGCATGAAAAGCTCAGCATGACCTGGCAGTGTGCGCTCACATCCCAGAAAGCCAAATGTGTCCTGTGCCGCATCCAGAGCAGCATAGCCAGTAGGGTCAGGGAGTGGGTTCTGCTCTGCTCTGCTCTGGTGAGGCGCCACCTGGAGCACTGTATCCAGCTCTGGGGCCCTCAACACAAGAAAGATGTGGACCTGTTGGAGCAAGTGAGGAGAAGAGCCACAAAGTTGATCAGAGAGCTTGAGCACCTCTCCTATGAAGACAGGCTGAGAGAGCTGGGGCTGTTCAGCCTGGAGTGGAGAAGGTTCCAGGGAGACCTTATAACGCTTTCTAGTACCTAGTGGGGCCTTATAAGAAGGCTGGAAAGGGGCCTTACACAAAAGCATGTGGTGATAGGACAAGGGGGAATGGCCTTAAGCTAAATGATGGCTGGTTTAGGCTAGATATTAGGAAAAAATTCTTCACTGTGAAGGTAGAACAGGTTGCACAGTGAGGTTGTGGACTCCCCATCCTCAGAAGTGTTCAAGACCAGGCTGGATGGGGCTCTGATGGTCTAGTGGAAGGTTTCCTGCTGACAGACAGCAGGAGCATTGGAACTGCATGTTTTGTAAGGTCCCTTCCAACCCAAACTATTCTATGATTCTGTGTGCTGAGTGGTTAGGTTTTTCCTTTGTGTGGTCAGTAGGCTTGTTTTCATCCTCATTCAGCTGCTAATTTTGTGTGGTCTGGAGGACTGAGTTTATTTTGAGGTTTTATTTTGAGGTTTGAATGGCTCTTTCAAACATCATTGAAGAAGATGATGGTTTGTAAAATTATTGTTAGCAAGACAGACACTGTGGACTGTGTAGAGTCTTGTTTCTAAGAATTCAGCTGAGAAATGTAATAGAGAGAGAATTAAATATTTGCCCTTAACAAGTTCTTAAAAGTTAATAACGCACGTAGAGAACTAAGCAAGTCTAAACAATTATTGTCAAGTGTCATGGCTGTGGACTTTTTGTGAACAACTGTAAAACAAGATGAGAACTAAGAATATTTACATCAGCTTGGTTTGACAACAGGCATAATAACTGTGCCAAAATCTGCTTATTTATTGGGGTTTTTTAGTTGTTTTGTTTATTTGGGGCTTTTGTGTTTGGTTGGTTTTTCTTTCTTGTGTTCCCATATCATTGTGTCATTTGCGTCTGTGTCCTGCCCTTCTCTCAAACGTTAGTGTTTCAGATTAGCTTTGTTTCCCCTGGGGAGCTGCTCACGTATGAAAATGGACATTACCAGCAATTCTGAAAGTCTGCCTTGCTAATGATCTTGGCTAAAGGATTAAATGCTAAATGGTTGCAGAAATCCTTCTCTCTGTGGCTGATGTATTATCAAGTAACAATGTTGTTCCCAAGGCTGTCATAAACCTTGCCAGGAATTTGTGATCAGATAGGTTCCTGTAACAGGATGGATTCCAGGTTGGGAATAGCTTGAGTAGCCCCATGAAGATAGGACTGTGTCTGTTCTCCCACGTTCAGAGAAGTGCCTACAGTACCATCCATTCTCACAGAATCACAGAATGGGTAAGGCTGGAAGGGACCATGGTGGGTCCCACATCTGGTCCAGCTTCCCCTTCACACTATATCAGAAACAGTTTGGATTTCCTGCTTGAAGACCCCCGGTGAATCCAATTATATTCAGTTCATTTGCTGTGTAGATTGTGACTGGCGTGAAAACTACTGGTACTGTCTTGTTTGCTACTTAGAATTTTGCAGAAGTCTGTGAAAGAACTAGCACAGAACCTAAAACTTAGGTGGGTTCCTAAGCCCTTTCTTAGTCTTTGATAAGGAAGCAGTTGGACTATATGGGAGAAGATCACTTCAGGAATTGGTGAATTGGCACGAGTCTTTTAATTCTATGCCATTAGTAACTAGTCATTGACACCCATGCTTATTTTGAAATTGCTTAGCACACATGACAGGCAACTGAAGAGGATTGCACATGACAGATCAATGTTTTGGGCAGCTTCTGAGCACAGGAACTTTTGATGTGCTGAAGCCAGTTCACCGTAATCCTTATTTCAAAGTCTATTGGAAGGACCACTTTAAAACCCTTGATGAATAAAGAATGTCTGTGTAGAAGAGATGTCAAGTTTGTGCTGTCCATTTTTCTGGCATCCTAAAGTTCAGATATTTCATTTTCACTGTGAATTTATTAGATCCAAAGGACTCCATTATCCAGTGGAAATTGGGATATATGTTGTTTTGTTGAGCAGGTTCAAGCTGAGTTAAACAGAGGGGCCAAATCTGTTTAAAGAATGTGTTTGGAGTCTAGCTTTATGAACAGATGGCAGCTCCAAATGAGGCAACTGTGTTCTTCTTCCTTGGTCTGCTATTGGCCTGGTGTGTAACCTTGGACAAATGGCTTGCTCTCATATTTCTTGCTTTCATCTGCTGTTCTCAAAGCACTTGAGAAGACGTATTTTTTACTCAAGACAGTGGTTTTGATAAGAATTTTGTGGTTATATCTTACAGCAAAGAGAGTAGTTATTTGAAAACCAGATCTTTCACTCCTAAAATAAAGTAGGTTTCATAATCTGATTTATTTTGTTTATTGTACTGATAAAGCTACCAAACACAACTTAGTTACATTAATGACCTTTATAGAATTATAAAGAAGGAAAATTTTTCTTGCATTGTATATCTCATTACGCTTTCAGGTGTAAATTTTTAACTTCTACATTTTTCTAGTGCTTTATGTTAGTAATGTACTGATTCCTGCAGTGTCATCAAATGTGGCAGATTGCAGGGGCAGTATGCTTCCATTGGGATGCAGGGAACGAGAGAATCCAGAAGTCTAACATATAGTATGTAAGTTATTGCTGGCATTCTACTGTAATCCCTGAACAAAATCTTGATTTCGCACTACCTTTAAGAGATCTTGTCTTGCAACAAAAGTGCTTAGGTTGAAAAGCCTTCTGCTGAAGCATTTTGTCCCCTGGAATGGAGGAAAAAGAATAGGATAAGCTTCTAAAAAACATAATCACGGAGTATCCTGAGTTGGAAGGGACCCACAAGGATTGTCAAAGTTCAACTCCTGGCTGATATCTGTAGGGTACAGCACAGCGGGTATATGATTTAACTCCTTTAGTGTTCTTCTTTAGTGATTTTTACTTGCAAAATCCTTTGTAAGTAAAGGGATTTTCTATTGCTTCCTGACTACATATCTAAGCAGCTTCTCTCTCTTTTATGAGGAGTCTGGAGGGTGCAGAACTTTCTTTCTTTTTTTTTGCTTCAGACAATCTTGAGTTCTGGTGTGTGCTCCTTTACAAAGTACAGTCACCCAAATTGTCCTGGGGTGATGTTATGAAGCCGCTTTATTCCTTAACCGTCCGCTCAATGCCCAAGGACGCTGTTTCTTTCAGATGGACCCAGGGGGCAGGGCTGGAGCCACGGACCCGAGCGTGGGTCGGGTCGGTTCAACAGCTCAGCCCAGCGGCTCGGGGGGGCTCGGGAGGGAGTGTGCCGGGAGCACTGTGCTGCTTTTCTGGGTTTCTTTTGCCTTCTGGCTAGCTGGGAAAAGGTTCTGTTGGTTTTTTTCTTGTGACCCATTTGTCTCATTGACGGAGGAAAAGGGGAGGAACACTTATTCTGGAGTGTCTCCTCCTGAAGTTTTGTCTCAAAAACCGAGACATAAATTTGGCGCCCAACTTAAGGGGCACGTGAAAGTGGAAAAAAAAACCCAACAAAACAGCATTTCAATTTGAATCACTTTTGTATTGAAGTGCAGCAGTAAGACTTTACGAAGTACAGTCACCCAAATGCAATCCCCAGGTCACTTTTTTCTAGGCAGAATTGCAAATTATTAATAATCCATCTCCTAGCAGTACAAGTGGAGCACAAGCTGGGAGATGCCTGTAACCCAGCTTTCCCACTCAACCAGATAGGTTTCCTGCAGAGTCTCCAGAGTCTCCAAAATTCTCAAGGCTTTTCCTTTGAGACCCACTGCAGAATCCACATGGCATGAGGCATCAGAGTCTGCTATGATAACCTCAGTAACTGATAACGTTTTTTCCAGGTACTATATTCTGCATCATACTGTAAACTAACATGTTAACAAAACAGAACTTACCAAATAAATAAGGGCCTGAGAGAGAGCTGTGCATCACTGATACGGGTTCTGTTTTTCAAAGTCTGTCCTACTCCTCTTCTTATCTAGGAACTAGTTAGGATTAAAAGACAGTGTCACGGGTTGGCCCTGGCCAGATGCCAGGCACCCACCAAAGCTCACTCCCTTCTGCAGCTGAACATAGGAGAGAAAATTTAACAAATAGGTCATGAGTTGAGATAAGGACCGGGAGAGAGATCACTCACCAAATACTGTCATGTGCAAAACAGGCTCAGCTTAGAGATATGCATTGAATTTATTACTAACAAAATTGGAGTAGGATAATGAGAAGTAAAATGAGCCCTTAACAACACCTTCTCCCAACCCCTCCCTCTTTCCAGCTCTACCTTCTAGGCGGTGGCGCAAGGAGACAGGGAATGGGGGTTATGGTCAGTTCATCACCCAAGGCTNGTTCATCATCCAAGGCTTCCCCTGCTGCTCAGGGAGAGGAGTTGTTCCCTTGCTGCACCATGGCGTGCCTCCCACAGGAGACAGTTCTCCATGAACTTCTTCAGTGTGGCTCTATCTCATGAGCAACAGTTCCCTGCGACCTGCTGCACGTGAATCCCTCCCACGGGCACCAGTCGCCCTCTAACTGCTGCAGCGTGGGTCACTTCCATGGGGTGCAGTCTGTCAAGGACAGGCTGCTCCAGCCTGGGAGCAGGGCCCCTCTCTCCACAGGTCTCCCATGGGATCACAGCCTCCTCTCAGGCATACACCTGCTCCACACGTGGGGCTCCTCCACAGGGTGCAGGTGTATCTTTGTATCTCCGCGGGTCTCCATGGGCTGCAGGGGCACAGCTGCTTCACCATGGGCTGCAGGGCAATCTCAGCTCCAGTGCCTGGAGTACCTCCTTCCCCTCCTTCTTCACTGACCTTGGTGTCTGCAGCATTGTTCCTCTCACACGTTCTCACTCTGCTCTTCTCTGACCACAATTACAACTGCACAACCCCTTTTTGTTTCTCTTTCTTCTTAAATATGTTAACATAGAGACATTTACCACCATTTCAGTGGTGGCAATAGGTTTCACCAATTGGTCCAGCCTTGGCCAGAGGCATGTCTGTCTTTGGAGCCACCAGGAACTGGCTCTGCAAGACATGGAAGAAGTGTCCAGCAACTTCTCACAGAAGCCACCCTGGAATCCCTACCTCCCCTTTGCCCCCTGCCCCCCCCACCCCCATTTCCAAAACCAGGCCATGCAAATCCAATACAGATGGTCATAACTCAATGTCTTCCAAGAGAAAGTAAGGTAGGTATAAGAAGTTAATTTACACCACAGTAGAGAGCTTCACACCATAATAGGGATTAAATACGATTTATTAGATAAAGATTTAGCCTTGAGAGTCTGAATTAAACTGGTTAGAGCCTTTTAATGTCTAGTGCCTCACGGCAACATATTCAATACAGTGAAAATAAAATAAGGTAGCCTGTAACGGCATGAGTGGAGGCCACATAAGATTGTTTCAAGCTGCTAAGTGCCTTGGTTCTAACTGTAATCACCTGTATCTTACCACTATCCAGTGCCTCATCCAAGAAGAAATAAATACTCTGGGTTTATGTACTTCGCTATGAAAATAACCCACATAGCTTACACGAAAGCTTTAGCTTTTGTCATGTTCTGGTCATGGCAGTGGCAGCTGCACTTGGTCCTGCTGGACTGCTGTATTTATTTGTGCCAGAGCCACCAATGTTGTACATTATTGGAGTATTGATTAGCCTGAACATGCTGCTGGATGAGTGTGCTCCAAAGGGCCAGAAGGCTTTCCTGGTTTTCAGGCTTTGAGGAGCATAATGTAGTGACACTTTGAGGGCTGGGCTGGGCTGGTAACCAGAAAGCCAGTACATTTTTATGTCCTGGGAGTACGGTGATGAAGCATCAGTGCTAGCTAGGTCACTTGGCTTAGGTGATCAGGCTGTGCTCAGTGTGGAATTGTCTACCTGGCTGGTAATGTCCCTTTAAATCATACAGTCAAAATTTGTTCAGTCCTATGCCTTTTCAGAATTTAGTCCATTTTAGACCATGTCAGTCCGGGGGCATAGTTGTCTTACTTTCTGTTCTCCACGAATGGTTTCCTACTGAATTAAGAGACTGATAAATAATTGAGAGTTTCTGGGGTTGCTTGTTAGGAACTTTGTTCATGCATTTATTTGTTGTAGTATGTGTGATTGTTTATTATGCCATGCAGTTTGACATATAGTCCAGAAAAGTGGAGTTGCTGAGTTGTTCTTTGTAATCATTATATTTCTAAGGCAGGGCCATTAGCTGCTCATAATATGGACTTGTGCTCAGCAATGCAGTAAATTAAGCTGATGGATTCTACATTGTTGTGTTGTTCATATTGTCCTGTCATTTGTAAATTGTGGGATTCAATGATGTCCTAATGATTGTTTTTATATAGCTGCAGTAATACTACCAGGCATTCATCCTACATTTGCCAAACTCACTGTTTTTTCATGATCAAAGCTAATTTTCTCTTTAGACAGGCCAGACTTGTTTAATTAGTTAAACTAGAGGAAGGGATGTGCAAAGGCCCCGGTATATTTCATCTGATGAGAAGAACGTTTTTTAAACATGTCTCAGGCTCTTGAATTCCAAGATTTATTTCAAAAGCACTTCATGGGAAGCACACAAAAAAAATCAGATCCCCTAAAATACATTTTTGCCATGATTTTTCACATTGGAATGCCAAATCTTTGTTTGCCCTGCAGACTATTCTCTTATCTCTTATGTTCAGTAGAAAGAAGATGGTAGAATGTCTTGGTTTGAAAGACAGGTGTCTGCTAAGGAAGGCAGGAACCTCCCTTGGAATGGAAAATGCAACCCCTTTCCCTCTGAATTATTATAATTTTTAAATTAAGGGGCTTTCAGGCAAAGATATGAGAAACAGGAATAACAGTTCTTTACTAATATATTGTATATAACAAGGCAAACAAACAACACTAGCTGTGCTAGTGACAGCAAACAGCACCAGGAACCCCGTGCCGGCCTCTCTCGGTGTCGGGCCCTTTCCCCGTGGGTGCAGTTCCGCTCACAGCCGGCAGGGGCGCTGGCGGCTCCCGGTGAGCGGGGCGGGTGCGATGGTTCCCCCGCGGCTGCAGGGGGCGCTCCGGAGCGGGCTCGGGGAGCAGGCGGTGATGGCGGCTCGGCCGAGCCGGGAAGGGATGGAACAAAGGCTGCACAAACCCCCTGGGCAGCTGATCCCGGTGCCCGGCCGGACCCTCGGGAACAGCAGGCTGGAGCGGCAGAGATGAGCATCAAATCCCGGGTGGCAGGCGAGATGTATCAAACTCCACAGCTGCAGCGGAATGTCTCGGCAGGCCGGGAATGAGGAGCTGCAGTGCAGCGAAGGCTCGGGGCAGTGGCAAAGAAGCGGTAGGGAACAGGGCAGCGGTGGCCTGGCTCCCAGCAGGGCAACAGCTGCTCCAGCAAGCAGAGCTCCACTCACGGTAGAAGGAAGGCAGCAGAAGGCAGAACCCTGCAGTGGTGATGAATCCTCCCCACAGTGACCGCAGCTTCTCTCCCCTCCAAACGCCGAGAGCACAAGAGAGCTGGGGGCTCCACCCAGCCCCTTTTTCCCAATCTGAATCTTGCAGCATCTCTGCCCTACACGAGAAAACCCCAGGTAAAAGAGAGTACCCAGCTGGACCCTTCCCCTGAGCTGTGGCCAGGTCTTTTGTCTCTCTTCAGTGTCCAGTTGTTATTGTCGCCTATCAACACGTATCGGGAAAATTCCTAAAGAGAAAAAAAGCAAAAGGAGAACTCTTAAAACCCCAACATAGAATTACCATCAGTGGACTGGTTTAGAATGATGTTATAGAAAGAAGCAATTGTGTGCAATTCTGAAATGCTGAATCCTCTCTGAGAACTGTTTCTTAAAGCATCATGATGCCCGAAAGATAGGCTGGAAATAACTCCCCATAGACCAATGTCTATAGAACAGGTGTTTGTTTATTGCAGCGCTGGTGGTGAGAGGGATTTTTCCTCCTAGCTCACCTGCCTTTGTCAAGTGCTGTGGTATATTTATACAGTAAATTTTGCTTAATGTTGCTATGTCATTACAGCATCATCACATACGTGCCGGAACTAATTTATGTAGCATGATCTCATGGTTATTAGATAATTCTTTGCACTGTGCATGCACTTCCCCAATTCGGGGGTCTTCGGGGGTCTTTGATGAAGGCTTCTAAAGTCTTTTTCGCACTTGAGCTTTTCAACTTTGTATTTGGGGCATACACAGTTACGGTGCTCCTTGGTCCATCTGGTCTTAACCGGCATAAATTCTTTGTTTTGTGGCTAATTGGCTTTGGCTTGCCAATTTCTCATTAGTACTACACTTTCCTATCTGTAAAACTAATACCTGGTAAGTTTTGTTTTGTTTTTTTTTTGTTTTTTTTTTCCTCTTTTTCTCTATTCTGCATATAAGCAACTAGTTAACTATATACTAGCCATTACATTGTATAAAAAGTTATTCATATGAGATTATATGGGTATCAAAAGTTATGATTCAAGTTATATAAGCATCAGGTTATATAAGTATGAAAGTTATGATTCAGGCTATATAAGTATAGGAGACTATGCTTCAGGTTATATTGATCTTCTTCAGGTTATATTGATAAAAAGTCACAATTTAGGTTATACTGATATTAGGTTACACAGATATCTTATAACCCAAGCTATATAAGCACTTTATTACTTTGACCTAAGTTATATAGTCATCAGTCATAGTTAGGAGGTCCTTAACATCCCATTGTATCTCATGGTTGACAGGTAAAGTATTTCCAGAGTTGTTTTTTTCTTTAAACAGGAATAGGTAAGGGACTGTTACTACTTACATTCCACAGGGTCATCAGGTTTTCCTCTGGAACTAGTGTTCCACTGCTAGCAGATATTTTTTGCAGATCTGTAAACATGACAGAATGTGTTATGGGTATGATAGCAGAGAAGACTGATACCCAGGCTGCAAAAACAGACACAGAAAATGGATTTGAAATTTTACCTAATGTGGGAACGTGTTTACCCACAAAAAGACATTTGCTTTACTTTAAGAAGGTGTTAACTGGGTCATAAATTTAAGTCTTCACGAGACAGTTTTGTGCTATTCTGTGCTTCTCTTTACCTCTGTCTTGGGGGAAAAAAGCTTGCCTCAGCTCTTATTCTCTTCTCAGAGCACTTACAGCTTAAAGAGAAGTTGTCTTTGTACTCAAAGTTTATTTCTGAAGATCTTTCTGTGTGCATGCTAGTGTTTCAACTCAAAGTAGACAGAAGGATAATAGTAGGGATCATTTTAGTTTTCTGGGACACTGGGGCCTGGATTAATAAGATGATTCCTTGTATTCCCCATAGATGTCCCCTTTCCTCGGTCCATTTCATTATACCCTCACACAAAAAAAAGAAGTGCAGTTGAACCAATTCACTTGTTTGGCTTGCTGCCTGCACTTTGGAACATGTTCCATCAAAGTCTCATCTTTTAATGCTCTTGTGAACAGTAGTATGTTCACAGTGCACTGTCTGCGCCCAAGACTAACTCATCTGCTAATGTCTTAGAAATCAAAACATTACGAAGTCTTAAGCAGACAAGGAGCATGAAGCTTGACATAATGTTTCCTGCATTTTTTCAGTGGAGCTGTTCTGTGACATCAGCCTGATGCTGGAATAAACCATGCAATTAGTCTAACAGTTCTAATGACAAAGGGATGTGAGAGATCAGAAGCGAGCATATAAGGTTACCTCTTACCCTTTAGCAGCTGTATGTTGAAATCTCTTTTGTGCAAGGCACAGTTCAGGTATGGAGTATGCCGTTTCACAGTCTAGGTACAGTATCTCTGCCACAGAGCTGAAATATGAGTCAGTTTATCCAAAGGCTGCTGCCAACAGATACGTTTTATGTGTCCAGCCTACCATAGATGACATCTGTTCTGTGGAGTTTTGCAGGATATTGTGTCACTTGGCTTTAGGGGTGTTGGACAGGTACCTATGTTAAGATTTATATTCTACCTACATGGGTGTGTCTTCTGAAAAACTGGAGATTACAAGCTTTGAATGAAATCTATATTGAAGGGCACCTGCCATATCTCTGTGGGGCAGAACAGCTACATGCTACATCTGTGTGACTCTGTAGACAGAATGTGGTTCACTAAATTACATTGGAATGATTTGGTTTGCATGCGGCCTACACATTTTCAGAAGCGCCTTTACTTTACATTTTTATTGTATTCACAAGACTTACCAGTATGTTTATAATAAAGTAAATCTCAGTTAACCTGTTAGGCAGGTCTGGATGGACTTCTGAAAATTATTTATGGTGAAATATAGACATGACCATTTTACTGCTGTGAGCCTTATTTGTCTGCTTCTGTTCAATACAGTGATTGAAATATATTTGAATCTGAATGTATGGTTGCATTGCAAGTTAGGTCTTTATTTTTCCATATTTAGGACAAGTTTTGTCTGTTGTTTTGCCTGCTTTTTTTTGTTTCAGTAAGTAGTGGAAAATACAGTGCTAGTGTCCATATTTGTTTTATAATAAAGAAGTTGGAGCTTGAAGAAACAGAAGAATGATCCTGTTTTTCTGGCAGTAGTAGATTTTCCATTGCAATTATAACTGGTATATTCAGTATTTGAAGTTTCTCCTGTATTTTATCATGTTCCTTTATAGTTACCATGTTCTCTAAATTCATATATCACTTATACCACACTTGTCATGCCAGTTTAAGCAGGTGTATTAAAGAATGAATAACAGAATGAGTAGTGGTTTTTATCTTGAATTCCCAGGTGTGCCACATCAGTATGGCTCTGACCTAAATGGAGCTAATGTCCTTTTATTTTAGAGCAAGCAGGTGAAAAATTGCATGATAGGTTCTGGTCTTACAGGCTGTCTAACTTGTACTATGTTGTCCTGTTGTTAAAACAGGAAGTCCACAAGAATAATCCTCTAATTGCATGTACTCCCACACACATGCAATAATTTAATAATTGAACCGGTCTGAACATGATTATGTAAAGGGCAGCAAATGTAGGTGGTTTACACTATCTCTGTATATTTGCCTGATTGTTTTCCGTAGTTGAACCTAGGGTTAGAAACTCAATAGAGACAAAATGGGGTGTGGCCAGCAGCCTTTAATTTAGTGTCTGCCTGTCATCCTTCTGAATTGCCATGTAGCTGACACTTAAACCAAAGCCTGATGCAATTGCTGGATGAGTGAAGAAGAGAAGAAAGACAAAAAAAGTGTAAGGCATTGAAGAGGGTGTTTTGAAATGAAGAAAGGAATAGAAGGTATAGAAATTCCTCACGAAGAGCAATAGAGGAAAGCATTTCAGAATTTGGCCTGATCTTACAGCATCAGTGAGTTGTGTATTTTCTGCGTGTAAAGCAGTGCGTCTGTTCATTACCATCCAATTGGCTGTAATCATGACAACTGCAGATATACTTCCCGTGTTTTGCACGTTGGTACTCAGATGTTATTGGTAGCTCCTAAAGAAATACCCATAGTTGAAGTTCCCAGTCTTGCTGACACCAGAGTGATGGTCTTCAAGACAGTGACAGTGACTCAAAAAACTGCTTGCTCAGAAACTTGGTTTTGCGGCTTGTTATCCTGGATTCTCACTCATTTTTCTAAAGAAAATTTGGACTTCGTTCCCTGTTGTGCTAGGATGGGGATTCAGTCTTCTCAGTTAGTCACCTGGGTGGCATTCTTTTCAGAGGACAGATGTATTATTATTTGGGAATACTCTTGGGGTCTGTGGTGATTGCTGCCTCAGAAATTCTGATGGCATCTGCCTCTCTAATAGCAGATATTGTGTGTGATACAGCTGGTATACTCAATTTGGGACTGGATCAAAACCATAAACATATGGAATGCATGAGTGGCAAAAGATGTAATTGAAATGGGATAAAGAATAGCAAGGTAGCAATGCAATTTCCTAACCATATGCTATGTAGCAATTAGAATGATGAAAGCATCTTAGAGGGAAGTAGGTCTAAGGTTGTTTTGGGTTTTTGCCAATTTAGGTATAAATTACAGGAACTAAAATCTGTGTGAATTTAATCAGTATCCTCAGTGTTGTTAAAGATTGCAACAAATTTTAATGCATAAAATAAAATGTTAAAATAAATATAATACAGCTATGTAACAGACGTGCTAAATATATAGTGAAAAAAAGATCTAGCACCATTATTTTTATGTGTTGAAGAATGTGTGTTTCTGGCAGAAAGCGGGAGAGGGAAGGAGATAAAAGAACCTGGGTATGGGGACATTCAAAAATACAATAAATGCTCTTGTTTCTGTTATGATGTGAGAGAGGGCATGGTATCTAGGCCATGGTCTGGATGAATGGGTGAAAAACCTGTTGCCAATCTAAGTGCTACCCATTTGGAATAATGCACAGAAGTGAGGAGAGGACTGCAGTAGGATAGAAACCTCAGGCAATAAGTGATGTTTTGGGAGGATATTCTTTGTTGTTGTTTTTCTACAGTTAAATACAATTAAATTGAATGTATGAATTATTATTTGTGTAAGGTTCTCCAAATTATCTGCAAAGGTTGTATTTTGAAGCCTTCCTGGCTTTTCTTTTAAGTCAATGTTTCACTAATGGAATATTAACTCATAATAAAGTGCCGTATATTCAGATTCTCAGATTGAGGGTGACCTGTTAAAAGAATAAGATGGAAGACTCAGATTGAGTGCAGGTAGTGCAGATAGTACAGGGCTGTTCCCCCCGATGACTTCTCCACCATTTTGGTGGCTTTTCCTGCTGATCTCATATGTTTTCTCTCTTCTGCGATATTCTGGCTTTTGGCTTTTTTTGGGTTGGGGTTTTTTGTTTGGTTTTTTTTTGGGAGGGGTGGGGGTGTGGGGAGGCAATGTCTTGGGTGGGTGGTTTTGTTTGTCAGTTTGGTTTTGGTGCTTTTTGTTGGTTTTAGTGGTGGTGATTTGGGGTTTTGGGGTTTTTTTTTGCTATAATTACTTTGAACCAACCTCTGCTCCTGATGTCCTTAAGGGTCATGTGAGTGTGCCAGTCTTATGAAATCTTACTTTGAGGGAATAGGAATCTTACTGGTGAATCGGTTATATGCATGGTTTAGTGATATACTGAAGGTGGTGTGAATTCCTCCACTGCTGTAATCACGGTAACCACCTTTTGGTTTGGGTGTGCCTTTGATAAGACAGCCTGTCCTGCGATATATTTTCCCAGCATCTACACTGTCTTAGAAAGTGCCAAGATTTCGATGCTTTTGATAGTTCCCACTAAAATTCTTCTGTGAAGCCATGGGATGAACTATGGTGGAAAGTGCCCTTAAAGTTTCAAGGGTTCCTGAAGAAGCATCACCACAGAACTCCCCTAATGACCTTTTAATTAGAGCAGCAAATAAAAATTTGTAATGGTGTGCTCTGATTGGGGTCTCAGTCAAACAAAGACCTTCCTGTTGAGTCACAGCATGTGCTACACACAAATGTACAAGTAGAAACAAGAAACTACCAGGCTTTCCTTTTTCTTGGTCAGAAATTGTTGGGGACATAGTATGGGATACATGCTGCATAAATGAGTTCTGTTAGGAGGAAGCTTAGCCACCTGACAACTCCTGCATTCAAACCGTGCCACTTTGCAGTCAATTGTTGACAAAAATCAGCAGTAGACTTCTGTTAAGAGCTAAACTGAGCAGTGCCAGGCTGTGGGGAACCACTCTAATGCAATGCACATGGCACCCCCCAGAGCTTGTCAGCTCTGCTTTCCCTGTGTGCTGGCAGCTGTGGCCACACAGATGACAAGGAGCACTCATTTGTTTTGCTTCAGAGTAAACTGTTTGCTATGGTCATAGGGGAAAGAACTCAACCCTTCTTACTGGTTATGTTCGTATGCTGTATGGATAATGAGTTTTGTTCCTTTTTTTGTAGTATTGGGTATTTATTGGCCACAGCTGTGGGCAGCTTAGTTTGAAAAGCAGGACCCTCAACTTGTAGTGAAGGTAGTTTTCCTCAATTTATACCTTTTAAGAGCTTGGTCCTACAGCTCTGTTACAGTAAATTTTTTGTGTCCATGATTAGAAGGAGAGCTAGTGCTGTGTGAGAGTTGCTCTGACCACAAACTGTGAAGAGTAATCAAATACTGTACCCTGCCTGTAAAGCGCTTTACCACAGGGATAAATTTATGTTAAAAACTACCCAAACCCTTATTCCAGATCAGTTTGTGAGTAGTTTTGTTTGCTTTGTTAAATTCCCTCTGAAGCACACCGTGGGTTAAGCAGTATGCAGAGAAGGCTTTCAGAGTAGTTTAGTTCAGTAGAAAGGTAAAGCAGAGTCATAAACTGGGAAGTTACTTTTCAGTGTGTAGGGGGAGCAAGGCAGTTCCACAGCTGTTCCCTGGAACATGCTGCTAAGTCACTGCTTCTCCAGTGCTGGTACTTTATGGTTTGTGTGGAGCTATGCAGTCAATACAGTCCTGGCTAGTTACTGTCTGCTAAACTTTATTAAAGGGCAGCACATTTTTGCTGTCCTAAACTCTCCCCAAGTGAAAAATCCTTGTTACAGCAACAGTTAGTTGTATTGTCAACTGGAGAGGAGGCTGGCATTCCTCAGAGGAGGTAGTTATAATGCTTAAGTGTTCTTTGTAGTATTGTTTGATATGTCTCTGACTTCCTTTACTTGCTTTCATATTTCAGGTATCACAGATGTCAAGAAAAACAGGTTTTTTCCTCCAAGTGAGTCTTTCAAGACTGCTGATTTAGAGCTCTGGAGTGTGGATGGTTGCCCCACCCCCAGTATTCTGTTTCTATCTAGCAGATTCCCTTTTCTTTCCCCTGTGCAGAGTAGTAGGTCTTTTTGGCCAAATGATAAGTTTGAACATGCTAAAGTTACATGGTGGGGATCAGAATTATTCTCCAGAGACAAATCTCCTCAGTCATCAAGTCAGTTTAGTCCTGCAAGTTAGGACCAATGTAGAAATCAACCCTATGGATTATTTATTTCTTTGAATTTTGAAACCACAGATCCCACAACTAGACACTTACGACCCCACCACCATTTGCAGGGGCTGTGTCATGTGACTGCATGTGCTGAAGCATTTTATCATTTGCCACATTGCAGGCTATGACTACACCATGCCCTTGACCTATAAAACTGTGAAATCATAAATCTGGGAAATCTTCTGCATTCTTCAAAAGACATCTGTACAAATACCTTGCCTTTGTCTCCTTGGTATGAGTTTGAAGATGTCCATCCTGGGGTGCATCAGGCAGAGCATTGCGAACAGGTTGAGGGAGGGGATTGTCCCGCTCTGCTCTGCACTGGGGTGGCCTCACCTCGAGTGCTGGGGGCAAGTCTGGGTGCCACAATATATGAAAGACATTGAGCTGTTAGAGAGTGTCCAAAGGAGGGCACGAGGATGGTGAAGGACCTTGAGGGGAAGCCGTATGAGGAGTGGCTGAGGGCACTTGGTCTGTTCAGCCTGGAGAGGACTGAGGGGTGACCTCATTGCTGTTACAACTTCCTTGTGAGGGGAAGAGGAGGGGCAGGCACTGATCTTTTCTCTGTAGACCAGTGACAGGACCCAAGGGAATGGCCTGAATTTGTGTCAGGGAAGATTTAGGTTGGATGTCAGGAAAAGGTTCTTCACCCAGAGGGTGGCTGGGCACTGGAACAGGCTCCCCAGGGAAGTGGTCGCAGCACCAAGCCTGACAGAGCTCAAGAAGTGTTTGGGTGATACTCTCAGGGTCATGCTGTGCCTCTTGGGGATGTCCTGTGTAGAGCCAGGAGCTGGGCTTGATGATCCTGATGAGTCCCTTCCAACTCAGGTGATTCTGTGATAATCAACTGTAGTTGCTGCCACTCTTCGTATTGCTGTATTGAGTGCTTTCATCCAAACCATGGAAAGTAGACTTCTGCTGTTATTTTATACATATAGCTTTTCTGATAACCATTCATGATGCCTGAAGTGGCCCCCCAAGAAACAGAGACTAGACAAGAATATGGGAATAAAGGTAGGTATTTATTTGAAAGGCCTTCAAAGGCACACCCTGGGGAGTCCAGAGGCTACTGCCAAGATGGACCCCAAGATGGATGGTGGGTCACGAGTTCTTTACAATTTTATAAGTTTGGTTCATTTGCATATGAGGGTCAATTCTCCAATTAAAGCTTCAGTTAGTGATGCAATTTCCCCCAGCTTGCCCCCCTTTAGAGGCTTTTGGTTTATACTTTTTGGGCCTAGGACGGTCTGGGTGTCCTTGAAGAGCAGGCCCAGAGAGGCTTTGTTAAGTCTACCTAGCATGAGAAAGCAGAAGTTGTCAGGCTACAAGAAACTTCAGAGTTACACACTAGGCAGTACAGGATTTGAAAAATACGAAAGTAAAAACCTAAGGCATCATACAGAGCTGTATTTTAAAGTTAATGGATTGGGTCCTACAGCTGCTGGAGGTCGATTTCAAGACAAGATTTCAGATTTATCGTATAAATAATTGGAAGATATTCACAATTAAATTATCACTTTTGAGTTATTTGTAGTTAATTTGAGGGGCTGCACTGACTCCCGCATGATTTCAGATGAGTTCTGTTTCTTAGCAACATGGAGTTAATGGTAATTTTTTTGTAACTGAAGGTCATCATGTTCATGTTCAGATTTATCAGCGTTTGTTAGAAAGGGCGCAGTGCACCAACTAAGGATGTCATAGCCTCCTTGCAGATCTTTGCTTTGGAAAATGCCTCTGATACCATGAACTTCTTAGGACAGTTGCTGAAGGCACTGTGTCACCAACAGTGTGTCTCTGCTATCCATCCTGCCACATTAACCTGAGCTTTGGTAGGAGAAGCCAGACTAAGGCTAATGGATCTGAATGGGTGTCAGCTGAACTTTTTACATCTTGTTTTCAGTGTGTTTGCTTGCAGCAAGTCCTGTTTTCACCATGGAGTGTTAGCTGTTTGTCTCTGCCAGCATAGTGTTTGTAACCTGACTCTGCCATTGTATCCCTGTTTTTTTGCATGCTTTCCTTGGACAAGAAAATGAGTGGTTTTATTTGAAATGTCACTGAGATGGAACATATGATTTAGTCTTTTTTCTTAAAGCAGTACACATACATGGTTTCCTAAAGCTACGATTTAGACCAAAAATAAAACTGAATTTGGCCAGTGCATGCAGAGTAGGGCACCTGAAGTTCTAGGGCATAAACTACTGGCTTCTAGCAGATAGGCCATTTTATTGCCTTGTACGGAAAGGCCCTGACATGAGGTCTCAGACCACATTTTTATGTGTGCTCATTTTTCAACTGTTCCCTGTTGCTCATGTGAACTGACTACCATTTTTTCAACAGAATTGAGTGGGCTTGGTTTTGGGCTTTCATATGGGAATTGCATGGATGATCTGATAGTGTTGGAGAGGGCAGGAAATACTTTAACTCTCTCAGAGTCTACTCAGTTGTGCCAGAGCTTTTAAAAGCCGAAATGTAGATTTAGGATTTAAGATGAACAGAACAAAGATATTTTTGAAGTTCAACCACAGTTTGATAAGGACATCTTATTGTTTTGTAAAGGAGAGTTTTCAGAGTGTAACAGTAAAATTTTAGCTCTGTTTTCTGAATTCATTATCACAGCTCCCACTGAATGCAGCTTAGTCAACATTTCATCTTCGGGAATGACTTGGAGTCAGAAATTAAACAAGCTGGGGGAAACATGTATATTATCAAAGAGAATCAAAATGTAATTTAATTTGTGTCCTTTTCTCCTTCAAGGCTATTAAAATACTCCTACTCTTTTCACCTGATCTTTGTATATTATTTTTAAAGGAATGAAGGGTAACTGTTCTCTGTTGCCGCAAATGCTGCAATATGCGCACTACAAAAGCCTAACCACCATCCACTGTTGTGGTGAGGTTTCTCTCCACAGAGACTGAGAGATTTTGGCAGAAGCAGGGTTGGTGAGCTGGTTCTATTGGTCTTCATACCGCAGTTAGTAAGCTGACCCACCCAGTCCACCGGTATGGTCAGCTGTACACAAGAGAAATGATTGTAACAGCAGCCAGTGAAACAAGCCACATGCAGCTGTGAAGATTTCACTTTATTGGTGGTGGAAGGACGTAGCAGGTAACAGGGGCTTGATAGCTGAAAGCAGAGGCTGTTTGTGTACTTAAAGAATATGGTTTAGTGATTCAGGATTAGTGGCACAGGATCCACTTTGCTTGCAGATGTGTTACCAACAGCTCAGACCAGTAAAAGCCTGCGAACCAGAGAGAGAAGTGGAAAAACCTGAGTGTGTAATAAAAAAAAACAGCATTCAAAGGGACTGTCAGAACTGCATGCTTCACTGTGGTCTGTCACTGTCAGACTTCAGCCTCAGTAGCTGCCTGAGCTAAAGGGAGTTCCCAATCTGCTTTAAAGTTTGGGAGGTCTGAAATTGTCATGGCAAACACTATGATTCACTTAAGTGGCCGTGGCTAAATAACCACTCCCATGGGGTTTTAGTCTGTCTCATCCTCTGCCTTCCACACACCTTTCCTTATGTTGTCCTTTTCCCTGCTCTGTGTGGCCAAATGGGATCAAAGAAGTTGATTGGGATGAAAAATCCATGGTTTTTTTAATTATTGCAGTTTTTTGTGTGAGTATCATACAGCTCCCTGCAAGGGGATGTATAGGTGCCTGGGCCAGGTTTCATAGGGGAGATGTGAAGAAGGTACGAACGTGAAAGGAGAGAAGAGGAAGCAGGACTGAGTCTTCAGAGAAATAATGTAGCTGAACACACCCCTGCATGACTATCAGTCTGTAATGGGTCAAGACCTCATATTCCTGGATAACAGGGGAACATAAGCTGAATTTCAGTGTAATCTAAGTCATGTATTTTTTGTAGTTCCTTTACTGTAGTTCTGAGAGATGCTTATTTCAGTTCACCTTAAATTGTATGCTATGGGAAGTCCACATTCCTAACTAGAATGCCATGGATGTTGTAACCAATATAAACTTGTAGTGAAGAAGTGTCAGAGTACTTTCAGTACCTTCATGGTGATCAGTGTTCTTTTACAGAACTTCAGATGAGGTATAATTGGATTTAAGACTTGTAAAAGGCACTAGAATGATACTAGTTGAGAGGCCAGTGCTCTGTTAAAACATAAACATTTATCCCCATCAAGAAAAAACATGCTTCATTTGCATTATTAAACAGCACTTTTCATCTAAGATTTGAGCACTCATACCTAATTCTGCTGCTGTTGAACAGCTGGTGCACTTCATCATAGAAATGACTGCTGTTTAAGTCAACTTCTAATTGTTTTGTACAACCAATTTTCCTAAAAGGAAAGAGAGGCTTCTCCATCTATATAGAAGGAAACTTTGTTGAAAGAACTGGAATTAAATATTTGTAAATAAAGTATTGGGATACATAAATACAATAGTTCTACCTAACATCACCTAACATGCTCATGGAAAATATGATGCTATGTTTAAGGGCGTTAGTCTAAAAAGGACTACAAACATCATGTATTATGTCCTGGTGTAAGCCCAAGCCATTCCTGTTCAGTCATGACAGAGTGACTGTGTTCTTTAGCCAATTATTATTTTTCAATTTTATCCTTATGGAAACCTCAGTATTTTTGCAGAATCATAAATCATCATTTATTTCAGGCTGATCCAATTTAGTAACTGTTTATCTCTTGTTACATAACTGCATTCATTTTTAAAGTACACAGTTTTATAGACAGCGATCCATTATATCTTGCTTCCTTTTCCAGTCTTTTACCTTAGAAAAGTATCAAAGGTTACTTATATTTACTCCATTGATCCTGAACACTTTGATTATGAAAACTCTATGCTGATTTCTGTGATTGTTTACAATTGGGGATTTTTGTTAGTGTTACAAAATCACTTGCTCCTTTTTTTTTTTTTTCACATGCCCAGGCAAAGCAAAGGCTAGTTACTGCGTGTCAAATGAATGGATATTGTTATATGTCAGAAGTGTTTCTGACTGTGAGAAGGCTTCTTTCTAATTCACACTTTCCACCTGAGTATCTTGAGTCTGAAGTGTTGTTATTGTGGTTACTACCGTAAGGTAGTCCCAGCATCTTTAGAGGAAAGGAAATTGCCACTCGACCAGTATCATCCCTGAAAGAATGAGGAATGGAGACTTAGATTTTGGAAAGAAAAATGTAAAAATGTAGAAGTCAGCTGATGCAGAGTTGGTTTTCCTGTTGTGTATCACTGGATAGACATCTCCCTGTGTGTTTTTTTGCTGGACGTTTCCTCACTGTCTGCATTAATAAAGCAGGATTTATATCAGCTACGTTCCCAGCAGACCTCTAAAGCTTGTGTAACTCTCCCAAGAATATCATGATGAAAGGTATATGTCTATAAACAGTGTGTCATTTAACATTCTTGTTACCTGTGATTTAATAGAAAATACACAGGGAAATGATATAGTATGCTTTTAATTCAGTAGTGACTCTGCTATGATGCTGGTCACAATGTGTAGTTTGCTGTGAGTGGTTTTTTAGTGGTATCTGCATGGGTAAGACTGGTTTATAATTTCCAGATGATGGCATACCTGATTTTGGGCCAAGTTGCTGTCTGTCTGTGCATGAGCTGGGGGACAGCATTGGTCACTGTGGTACTGATGCCATGGATGAGGCTTATGAGGTCTGGTTGTCCTGAGATCATCTCCAAATCTATGGTTACCGTTCTCAGGCATGGCTCTGCCAGCAAGGGAGTTCACCCAGCTGCATTACATATGCTATGGAATCAGGAAAAGATGTTGGTGACTGTCACAGAAATACATTGCTCTGAAAAAAAAAGAAGATAAACGGAATCATTGGGAGGAGTTTCCTCGCTGAGCTGCCCATGCCAGGACAGTCATTTAGTTCAGAGGGACATGCAGGACACTGTCCCAGTATACCATTAAGACAAATACCATGAGTGATAACGTTATTCTTTATGCCTCGTTGTACAGTTAGAACCTGTCATAAAAGATTAGAAGCCAGTTTCTATCACTTTTGACACAAGTATAAGCCAGGAGCAGTTCTGCTGAATTACTGTAACAGTAAACTGCAAAGTATCTCTTACCAAGAGACAGATTTAGTTTTATGTGGAATGAGGATGGGTGCTGCTGTACCACAGGTTTCAAAGAGTTGTGATTCAGTCTGACCCATACTACAGCGTTGTTCACGGTGTTTCAGCTCTGAAGCAATTCTCCCAAGACCAGTTGAGATAATGAAACTGGAAGCATTTTTCATTCTTATGAGGTGAAAACTGTCATAGAAGTGAATGTGGTGACTGGCAAGGCAAGTTACATTCTCAGTGCTTTAAAAATGGTGAGATTTTGTTCATCAGTAGTTTTTGAAGCTGTCTGATGAGTTTTCATTGTGCTAATGTTATGCAATTTTGAAGCAATAGCTTTGATTTTTAAGATCCCCCATACAAAGTTTTAATTGACAGTATGTGATTTGGGATGAAATGACAAACCTCTTGTCATGATTGTTGATTTAAACACAGTACAGGAAGTGTTGGAAGTCTAAAGGCAATTGAGTTCCTGCAACAGATTAGTGATTCAGTCCTAAGCAAAGGAGTGGCCATCCTACCATTAACTCCTGCCACTTTATTGCCTAAGCAGAAAAGATGCTCTTAGAGCTCAACGACTTTGGTTAGAGCTTTCCCATTAGTGTCAGCCTCTGAAGGATCCAAACCTAAAATGTCTCTTTGATCTCTACTGAAAATAAGGTGAGCCTGTTCTTTTGTCTCCTGTGAGTAAAGGGAAAGCTTCTTTATTGTAAGGAAGTAATGGTGATGTTGTTTGTAGAAGTTCAGCAAAGCCTAAATTCTTATTTCTTTGTTCATTTTTGTTAGCTTTTGAGTAAAGACAATGGTTAATTAGATATCAAATACCATCAAGAACCAGGATGCAAAAAAGTATTTAATAGGGTTGATTCATTGCAGTATTTTTGTGAAGTTTGGGTCTTACAATTTTCTATTTTGCATTCTTGAATGTGAAAATACATGAGAAAGCAAGTCTGTTCATCCTCTGGCATTCCACAGCCTTCAGTCACGTTTTCAGACAGAGAAAGAGGAAAAAAATAAGCTCTTAGCAGAGCTGTATCTCTTAAGAGAAGTTAAGCAATGAGATACAAGCCAGCTTTGTATTTTTGTGTTGTGTTAAGTTATGGAGAGATGTAAGAGGAACAGCCTTAGCTTTTATTGCAAGATACCGAAGAGGAGATTCTCCAGACAGGAAATGTATAGGAAGTTCTTGCTTGTTCTGATTCTGCCCTGGTGAGTTAAAGAACAGTTTCATCTGGCTGCACAGTAATCTTTTGGATGAGTCTTTGAGGTGCATTAGACCAGGATGTGTGTGTGCTTCCACAGAGACCTTTAACATCAACATAAGACTTGAGATAAGGAGTTGTTTGCTGAATGTTTCGGTTGAATTTTCTCTGCATTAATTGATTTTATGCAGACTTCCTGAATGTATGGAGAGGAGTGGGAAACAGTATTTAATATGATTAATTCTGTTTGCATATTTAGTAGAAAATAGCTTATGAAATACAGCGTGTTCTGTTTTTTTCTCGAAGGAGCTTTAATTGCAGTGAGTACTGTGCTTCAAAATGTCTCTTTTGAAGACGAGTTTTATTTTGTGCTCAGCTTGTTTTAAATAAAAGTCCTTACATGTTCTGGGTATATTTGCAGGTGATGAAGGGAGTCAAAGTAACCACGTAAGAGCACCAGGTGTATTAAAGTGGGGAAGAAAGTAGTTACCTGAGCTGTAAAATTATGGACTTAACCTGCTTATTATTGCAAACTGGGACATTGGCTCTATGCCATCTCCAAATGTGTCAGTCACAGGCTCAGTCGTACTCACCTATATTTTGAAGGGCTTTTAAATAAACAGCTGTCTGCCACAGAGTATTTGAGAGCTGGAAGTTATGGGTCTTAGCAACAAACAACAAATTGTAGGGCAAAGTTGACTATTTGAAAGTACCTTCATTTCCTGCCAATGACACTTAACTGTTCCAAGGCTACTTTTGTTTAAAGTCTTTCTCTGACCTTTGTCAGGTTTCAGAATCTCTGGATTGGAATATTCAGGATCTCAGTCTTTGAATATTACTCAGGGAGCATGTCAGATATGACAATAATCTCTCTGGAGTTCATTCCCAAACTTCTTGGATTTTGCAGATAGGGAAAAAATTACTGTTCATGTCATGATTGGAGTATCCCTCCATCATACCATCAGGAAAAGTTAAAACAAGCTCGTCTCTCTCTTCTCTGCTGATTCTGTTCAACTGCTGCTTGCCGGCAAATTAGCTTGCGTGCTAATCTTTCACATATTTGGAAGAGGATTTTTTATGGCATTTACATCCTACTGTGTGAACACAGGGTCTAGCACATCAAATTTCTCTTTGCTAAGGTAGGTGTTGCTTTCTTGTGGTTATTAAGAAAAAAGCAACACCTTTTTCTCTTCCTTTTTGCCCCTCAGCAAAGCCTCAGGCAACTGTCTTCAGAAGAATTTAGTGCTGGGGACACACCACCTAGTAAAATTTTCATGGACATGATTTCTGTTAAGGGAAGTAGTGGAACACAGATAATCCCATAAGAATTGGCCACTGATAGGGGAGGATTTTTGTATTGCTGTGCAAGGTATTTAAATTAAATAACATATTGTGTTATTTAATCTAAATATTGCATAGAATGAAATGCTTATTCTCTATTCATAAAATCTTCAGTACTAAAACAGATGTCTAATTGAAACAGCACCTATCCATCCTGTCACTCCTAATTGCATACATTTAGTGATGATATACTCTTTTTCATGTATATATATGAGAACAAACAAATCTGTAATGCAGTAATATATTTTTTCAGTCAGGCTCACTGTTGAAACCATTCCATTGCCAGAGTAGGTTAGATGGAACAACACAAAGTCTGCTCCTGGTTTTGTAAGAACAATGCCAAGTATTGCCCTGTAAAGAAGATGAATAGAGCTATAAAAATGTGGCAGCTTCAAAATTGCTTATAGTTCTACACAAACCAATAGAAAACTAAGTTCACTACTGAATTTCTGAAGGTGGATCAATAAAAGTAGCCATCTCCATGCAGTTTTGTGGGAAGCAGGAATTATTTCTGTGCAATACTGTAGTTATCCCTCTTACTAGGTTCTATGCAATTTGCAAAAGCAAACACCTCAGTAATTTAAAACAGAGAACAAATGTGGGTAAGTTTTGCTTTCTGATTTCTTTTTCCCACAGAGAAGAGCACTGAAGCCATGACAAACGCTTAGAGGCCCCATTGGTAGCTCTAGGACCAGTTTGATAAAGATTCTAAATTGTCACATGGTATTTTTTCTGCTGAACTTGTATGCACATTTTGTATGTTATGCAGTGACTGTAAAATGCAGCAAAGTGAAAAAAGGTGGTTTTAAAATTTAAAGATCATACAAGATTGATGAATTCCCATCTTTATAACTTAAGAGCCTCTATTTGGGTAGATATTTAAAAAGAAGAGAAAAGTTAATTCTTTAATACTTCAAAAAATGAGGCAATTTTTTAAATTTTATATCTTCATCAAGTTAGGAGTTGGACAGTTTTTAACGCTAGCTTGTTATATATTGTTTTTCATTTTATAATTGCTAGAAAATTCTGGTAAAAGAGTAGCAAACTGACAGGACCAGACCTGAGCTTGCCATTGATGTGTATTGTTTCTATATCCTTAGGGACATGAAACCTTTCAGGGAGGCTTTCAAGAGGAAGAGCTACTAAATTGCTCTGAAGTTGATACAAGCTTCTCTGGGAAAAAGAGCAGGGCCTGGAAAGCCTGTGATAGAGAGCAGCTGTTTTCAGATACCTGCATTAAATTTCAGACGTGCTTTCGTGCCAGCTGCTGCAGCGCAGAAGATTAGCAGGTATGTCCATAGCACTGAAGCAAGTCTTTAATAAAGATAAGACTTTCCGCCCAAAACGCAAGTTTGAACCCGGAACCCAGAGGTTTGAACTTCACAAACGAGCGCAAGCATCTCTCAACTCAGGTGTGGACTTGAAAGCAGCTGTGCAGTTGCCCAGTGGAGAAGACCAGAATGACTGGGTGGCTGTTCATGTTGTTGACTTCTTCAACAGGATCAACCTCATTTACGGAACTATCTGTGAGTTCTGCACAGAGAGGACCTGCCCAGTGATGTCTGGAGGCCCTAAGTATGAGTACCGGTGGCAGGATGACTTGAAGTACAAGAAGCCCACAGCATTGCCAGCGCCCCAATATATGAATCTTCTGATGGACTGGATCGAGGTGCAAATCAACAATGAGGATATATTTCCTACAAGTGTAGGTGAGTGTAAGGAAGAAGTCCTGAAGCATAAACTGCCTTTCATTCATGTACTAAGCATGTTCTCTCCCCACCTTCATTTTTAGGAACATTAAAGCTGTTGAACAGCAGGTAGGGGAGGAGGAGGGATCAGAAATAGTGTGCAGTGTATGAAATGTTAACTGTGGTTGCTAGGTATGGTAGTGTTTGTTAGCCTTAAATGTTTTTCCCTGATGAGCCTCTCGGGTTAATCACTGAGGGCGATCAGCATTGCATTAATACCTTCTTGAAAGCTAATCAAATTTGTATGGCTTTGCATTTTGTCTGGCTACTTAGACAGATACAGAATGGATGGAAAGCAAAACCAGTAAGAGTGCTCTCCTAGTGTGTACATCTATGTACAAGACCATGGAGAGTCAGGAATGCAGTGAGCTTTGCCCTCCCACCCTCTCTTGATTTCTCATCCAAAACTCACAAGTTGGGAAGTGAATGATTCTCCAAAGTATTGTTTCAGTACTATATATAACTAATAAGCTATTATTTAATAACAATTAAATAATAAATATTAAATAATATTATTGCTGTTATTTATACAGACATCCCAGATAAGAGAGCTGTTAAGAGCTTCACAAATTTCCTTTTATAATATTCTCTCTGAAGAGTGGCACAAGTCAGTTGAAGTATCCTTGCTGAAATAGTTCCCTCTGGATAAGGTCAACTTAGCGGAAGAGTGCATTGTGTAGTGTAGACAACATAAATATTTAGCTGTGGCTGCATGCAACAGCAAAAAAATGTTGTACCATAGAAATGTCAGTGTACTTGCATGATTTTTAGCAGTTTTAGTTAATGGGTCCTGATTTATTTCTTTCGAATGGAAAAGTTGGGAGCTTGCTGTAAGAGATGTAAGCTGTTGTATATTAGTTGGCCCAGACGAGTAACAAACAAGAAGAATGCCATATGTTCATATTAGTTCAATCCAATATTTTGGAATTTGTAGGCAGCTAGGGCCTGCAACTAATTATAGGATAGGTACAGGATGCATCAAGAGGCTGTATCTATCAGTGTTTCCAGACCTTTGAAATACCTTATTCTTGGACTTGATGGCTATTTATCTGGACAAACCTGTGGTTTGTTTTTTAGTTTCTATCACTTTTCTGTTCTACTCTAATAGGTAGGAAGGATGCATTAACTACATTTTTTATTTTGGACTTTGACAACATGGCAAGAAGAAGAAGGATATCAGAGGAAGCAGTATCATATACTTTGCATATTGAAAAATGGGTTTGATTTCTCAAGCATTTGTTGGTTTTTGTTTCTTCAGGATAAATGATTTTTGGAGCTGATGATTGGTTAAAGGTGCAGAGAAATAGGTGATTTTGCTTCCACTGGCATTTCTGCAGGCTTTTGTTGTACTGAGTTTCTGCCTTGGAGTATTCCAGTATTGTTCTGTTTTCTTGTGGTTTGCATATGTAGAAACTGTGGTCTGTCAGCAGATATAGGGAGCAGGTAGCACACTGGTATGCTGGTGGGTTTTACTGAACCAAATAATGATCTCTAGCACACAAGCATTCAGCCCTAGATGCTCCCCCATTATATTTGTAGTAAGATACTTCTGAAGGAACTTTTATCCTCATGGCTTACCTGTTGTAAGCTGAGAATGAAATCAGTAAATATTCTCAGTCTACAGGTTTTCTCCTTCCAGCAGCTTCTTCTGTTGTCAATTAAATCAGACATGAAGAAACTGAAGAAGGGGAAAGGCATCTGGGCTCTAAAATGGGGCTGGACTCTGATAAAAGTCAAAACAGGAAAGCTCAATGTTCATGAAAATATTTGTCCCACTCTGAATTGACCCCAAGGAAAGGGACAAGTCAGCTTGTTTTGGACTGTGCCGTGTTCATATTACAGACTGAGATGACTGGACAGTCCCATAAAGAGATTCTATAGATACCTTTAGAGCATTATTGGAGCAGCACTTGTACTCCTATTCCTTTCTTGCCTCCTCCTCACCCTTTGTTGCAGGTGCCGTACTGGCCCCCTGCATACTTCTCATTATCTTTTTGATTTACCACTTTTCATATGAAACTGTTGATAAAATTGTTTGGCAGGCCTTAGGTCTTTCAATTCAGCAACAGATATATGCTGTGTTGAATTTGGTGTTCTGAGTATCTCTTACGTCAGCAAGTCCCTCCCTGCTGAGGCACTCAAAACAGTCAAAGGGAAGTTTGGATCTGTTCCTGGGGTAAGTTGCCTTTCAAAAGAATCCTGCTGATTGATTTTCACATCTGTCCCATATTTGGATGTGATACTACCTGCCAACCTGAGTACTGCTTGTAAAGCTGTTGAAAGAAATGCAGTCACTGAGCACGTGTATTCTGTTTTGCACTTCACAAGTGATCAGAGAGGGAACCTTTGTTGCTGTGTTGGGCACTGTTTGTTCCTACCTGTTCTGCAGTAGCCTTTGGTTAGATGCACCATAGGCGTAGTACTAATTAAAACCTCTATTTTCGTTCATATAAATTAATGGCGATGAATATGACAGTTGTTCATTCTTCAAAGCAGCTGCAACAGATCTTGAAAGATGATATACTCAGAAAACAAAACAAGCTCATGTATGCCCTTACGAATAGGACAACAGTTTTAAATTGTTGAGTGGCTGTAACTTAGAGATTACTTTCTGGCTTTGAGTCTTTCTAGTCTGCAGATAATTGTTCTGGAAAAAAAAATATGTGTCCAGTGGATGGTATTGGGGTTGACTTTTCCATTAGCAGATAAGTTTGGTGAAGAGATCCAGAGTTGGATTAATAAGAGCTGTTCACAGAAACCCTGAACACACTTTTCTCAGCATAATCCTATTAAACTTTTCTTCTTGCATTTGGCATATCTCATGCAAACTATCTAAAAAAGGGGTTTCAAGAACTGTAATTAAGTGCAGCTTTCACTGAGGAGCTAGTTTCAAGGAAAATAATTTCAGAGTGGGATAGCCAGGTTTGCTGGGATCTTTCATTTTGTGGTGGTGGTGTTCCTCTGTGGTTTAAAAAAAAAAAGACCATGAATGCAGTTGAGTTATAAATTGTTATAAATGTTATATTTAACCTTGTCAGTGTTTATACTGGCAGAACGGCCTCTGGCCTCTTACCAGTCAACCTGTGTTCTGATATTTCCTCTCTGCTTTCCCCAGTCCTGGTTCATTCATTTTCTGGTAAAGAGGCTATTCCCTCAACCACTCTCCTGCTTGCAGAGGGCTGGTTGCATGGAAACAGAAGAACTGTCAACATAAAAGCACATGCTGAATATCAGTACCACTTCTTCGTACAGCAAAACTTTAAGAATTTTTTTTTGTAAAATAGCCTCACAGTCTGTAGAGGATTGCAGACATGATTATGTTCTGGCTAGCATTTCCATTATTATCAATTTCTTTATCCATTTAAGTGGATTTAAGGCATGTAAGAGGCTGACAGCTCTGCAAACAAGCTCTGTAGATACCCGTATACAGACCTCTCTCAGTCCTCAGTGAGCGAGAATGCAGTGATAGAACAGAGGACAGTCTGTATGCCTGTTCAGCCACTCCAGTGAAGCTGTCCATCCCCAACATGAATTTCTATAATGTGCTTGTGGTTTATTTAGCTTTAGGGTAAATTCTTTTTCTCTGGTAAATACTGGTTGCTCTTTAGGGCACCTAGTAGTCTCACTGTTTAACACTTTTCAAGGAATATATTTCTCAGCTTTTGGTAAACAGTCTGAAGAAATAATTTGGAGTGGAAAGGAGTAGATCCTTGGAACAGATGCAGTTTTTGTTGGACTGTAATCGTCAGCTTTCACCATATGAGTTTTGGCAGTGTCAAAAAAGGAGCTATGAAAGAAAGCAGCTCTATTCTTCTGTGCTCCCTTTAAATCCTGACTCCCAAACATGATAAATTCAGTTGCTTTAGGTTCTTTCCTGTACTCGTTGTAGCCTTAAATTGGGAGTAATTGTGTCTTGTTTGGATTTTCAGTGAATGGAATGCTGAGTTTTTTCTGTTGTAAGAGTCACTGGAAAAGATACACAGAAATTTAAGGCCACGGGGTATTATGTCACTTACTCTAATCTGACCTCCAGCATAAAACAGGCCAAAGAACATCAGTGCGTGATTTCTTCATCAGGTCCACAGATTGAAATGAGAAGATGGTCAAACAACAGAAAATTTTGCTGAAATTAACAGAAAATTAACTTCTTTTCTGGCTGGACATAATGAAATTTTTTTCCCAATGAAAAAATAAAGCAGTTGAGAGAGAATCCAGAGACACTGTGCCATCTTCATCCTTCAGGGTTTTGAAGACCAGGCAGAATAAAACCCTGAGCAATCTGATCTGACAGGATGCTGGCTTCCCAAAATCGGTGCTAGCCTTAATTATCCTGTGATTCTTAATTCTAATTTCAGCACTGTCAGGCTGCCTAACGAGCTAAAAGAGCTAAATTGATTAAAACCTGATTGAGCAGTTTAAGAAACCACAGTTCAACATTTGAAGGAAGTACAAAATCACTGTTAAGCCTTGAGAGCTTTTGTATAGGAGGATTAAAAAAGTTATTAAAGTAGTCAAATAGCCTAATTTTGGCCGATCAAAATAAAAAAAAATACTTTAAAAAATATTTAAAGCCTAGGACTTCAGCTGAAAAATTTTTGTGTCTTTATAAATACCCTGGCTATTCCATGTTTGATTTGTAAGTTTGGGTAGCTAGCAGCTTCAGTTTTTGCACAAAGCATGTGTGTGATGCTGCTTCCAAAAGAGGAGCCCACTATGTCACCATGATGCACCTACAAAAGCAGACCAAGATTCTGGAGGGCCCTTGTGGATATGATTCAAGTTTTTCTGTGGTTTCCTACTAATATTGTGGTATAATTTTTCTGGATCTCTATCCAGTAATAATGGTTACTGCTTGGGGCACTTCTCTGCAGCGGCAGGAGAGCAGATGACTGGTGGATGTGAATAGACTCCGCTCAACTACTTTTACTGAGCAAAAGTTTCTTCACAGTACAACCTGTAGAAATGTGGGGAGTGTGTTTGACATCATTGACCTTTTCTTACAGTTATCTCTCTCTTATTCCTGTCCTAAAGTATGAGGAGGTATCCATGGTGTGTGCAAAGTCATGTTAGCTGGCATTTCCTGCGTATACTTTTTCTTCTTTTCTTTGCAGGTGTTGCTATTGCATTATCTAGGAACTACCATGATTTCATGCACACCCATCCCACAATAAAAAATATACAATCTTTATAGCTGGTATGTTTCCTTCTTTTTAAGACAAAGCTTTGCCAAGGACCAAAGGGAGGGGTCAGATTGCTGTTAACTGGTGATTCAGTCACCCAGTGCTGGGTGCATATAGCTGTAGGCTACCACCTGAAGACTAATGTAAAATCCAAACAATCATTTCTGCTTGATGCTTACACCTGTCACACTATTGATGAATTTGGTCTATAGAAGGGTTTTGTTTCGTAAAGCTTATCTGCTTGCCCCTGTTGCTGCCCTTTCTTGATGTATGTCAGGGAGTCATCAGTTGCCCCAGATATATGGTAACAATCATCAGAATGATGTGTGGTCTTAAAGGCATGAAAATAAAATAATTTTGTCCGAATTTGTTTAAAGTATAATCTCAATTCGACTTCACAGTTGACTGGCTGGAGTGCCACTTCGTGTGTTGCTATGGATGTGCTTGCCAAGAGCTTTGAATTAATCTTTGTGTCAATGAATTAAAGAAAATTCTGCAAGACACAGACTGTTCTATGGCTATAGCTTTTTTCCAGTCATTAAACTTTATGAATTCTGTGCATATATGTATGTTACAGCAGCAGCACAGCTATCTTCTTAGAGAGTTTGGTGTCTTAAAATGTAAGTACTTGAAAAATATCAGGTAGATATTTTACTACTAGATTACATGTCTGAGCTTCCTCCTTCTCACACCTTTTTTCTGCCCCTGTGGCTCAGGTTCTAAGAGGTGATTCTAAGTAAACTATGCTGGCAGATGAACCAGCCCAAAAACCTAGCGTTCTTCAAGAGTATCATCACAGAAGATTGATGAAAATTGCATTAAGTCCATCTGGATAGTGAGTGATGCAGTTTACTAGAAGCTAGCTATCTGGTCTTCTTAGCATTGCATTACTTTCTTGCTGACTGATTACATCTTGGTGAAATTTGATTCCCTATTTGTATCTGATATCTAAAATGCCTTGATTAGTTTAGATATTCTACTTATACAAGAATAGGGACTGAAGCTAGGGAATAGTCTGGACAATCCTCAAGCCGCATAGTTGTTATCCTTCCCACGTGCCTTCCTCAGTATAGCCCTTTGGTCTGTTGCTGGATGTACCATTTGAGGTACATAAAGGTCCACTGCCAGATCAGACATGTGAGTTAACTCATTCTTGGGTCTCGTTCTGATGATGAAAGAAAATATGTGCAGTAGAAAGTAAGTGCAAATATATTAATATATTCTCTGTTTTTCCATGAGAAGGATTTGGCACTGCTGGTATGAAGGAATGCTGTCTCACCTGGAGAATGTGTACTGGGAGTCTTACGCCTTGTGTGATGTGTTTTCAGTATTATGACAGTCATTAAGGGCTAAAAAGCACTTTTGCTAACAGACTAAAATGCAGGTCTCAGTGGCTTTCTTCCTCAATTCTTCATTTCTCAAACTTGGGGGGAAAAAAAGAAATCAACTTAAGAGGCTGCATGAATGGTGATAGAGGGAAAACTTGTGAGGAGAGGGATGTGTTAGCTGGCTCTGCAAAGGTTTCAGGATCTTGGCTCACTCTGATGCTGGTTTTGGAGGAAGAAAGAAGTACAGAACACCTGCTAGAAGTGGTGTCCCATGTGGGAACTGGGATGGTCTGTCCAGTAGCTGCCATCTCCCTTGTTGAAGAATTCCTTGAGGAATTCAGCTTTCCAGCACATTATCATTACATACATTGTGGGACACTACTTAAATCAGTCTCAGAGAATCAGCAGTGCCACAAACACAACTTCTACCCTAACTGAACTTGTGACCTCCTTACCCACCTTCAGAGCACAGCTGATGTCTACAGTGTTTAAATCTATGGCACGCTGGGGTTGAGCTTGTGACCAACTCAAAAAGTGTGGGAAATGTGATACCTTGAACATGTTTTGCCTTGGAAAGTGGGTTTTTGTGAACTGAGTACCCTGCATTCTGCAGTGGTGTGTGAATTCCTTCCCCTGATGAACAAGGAGAATAGCTCCTTCTGTGAAACCTTATAAAAGAGACTTTGTGTCACAGGCTGCAAGGCAGAATGTGCGTAGGAGAAGAATTTACATATCATAATGACTTTGCTGGTTCATTGTTTGGAACACAAACAAAATAAAATTTACAGGAATCAGTTCTCTTAGTGACTACTTTTTTCATATGTTTTTTTGCCAAGTTGAAGTTGTTTAAGCTCAGAAATGTTGTAGAAAATTCATGGTAGTCCCTACTTTGAGAAATGCATTTTTGTCCTTAAGGTCAGTCTTCTGAGGACAACACTGGTACTTTGGGCATGTTTTATGCAGAATCTGCCCAAGGGAAGAGATGTATGTCAGGGGGTCATCAGCTGCCCCAAATATATGGTAACAATCATCAGAATGAAGTGTGGTCGTAGAGGCATGAAAATAAAATAATTTAGTCCTAATTTGTTTAAAGTATAATCTCAATTTGACTTCTGTTGAGTGACTGGAGTGCCACTTAGTGTGGTTCTAAGGGAGCTTCTGGAAGACCTAGATCCAGGAGAAGATCTTTGCTTCAGCCAGAAACATCAATACTATCTTTAAGTTTGTCCATCCTCTTTAAAATAGAATTCGGGCCTTCTAAATTCATGTAGGGTATGTAAATAGTGCAAAATCAGAAACTTTAGGAGGAGGAAAACTTACCAGTTGTTTTTAAATGAGGTTCTCATGTCTTTTATAGGTATTTTTTTGAGGAAAGTCAAATATATATGTAGAAAACACATGGTTAAAAAAAACATTGTGTGGATAAAAGCCATGTGTGAGCCTTTGTATCAAAAATGGTGTGGACAGCAGGACCAGGGCAGTGATCTTCCCCCCGTACTCGGCACTGGTGAGGCCCACCTTGAATCCTGTGCCCAGTTCTGGGCCCCTCACTACAAGAAGGACATTGAGGTGTTGGAGTGTGTCCAGAGAAGGGCAACAAGGCTGGTGAAGGATCTGGAGCATAGGTCTTGTATAGAGTGGCTGAGGGAGCTGGGCATGTTTAGTCTGGAGAAAAAGAGGCTGAGAGAGGCATTGCTCTCCACAACCACCTGACAGGAGATTGTAGCCAGGTGGGGGTCAGCCTCTGCTCCCAAGGTGATCTGCGGCCGGACAAGAGGAAATAGCCTCCTGTTTTGCCAGGAGGAGTTTTGATTGAATATTGGGAAAAATTTCTCCATGAAAAGCATTGTTAAGCATTGGAACAGGCTGCCTAGAGAAGTGGTTGTGTCATCTGGAGATATTTAAAAGATACATAGATATCATGTAGAAGGCACTTATGCACATGTCTTAATGATGGACTTGGCAGTGTTAGGTTTATGGTACAGCTCAATCTTAAGGGTCTTTTCAAACCTAAAGAATTCCATGATTCTTTTATCTTTAAACACAAAACCAAGAATTATATACTCAGATAACCTGAAACATTTGTCAGCACACTGTTCATTCTGATAATGCCACAGAGAAAGCCATCAATTTTTTTTAACATGATCTTTTATGTGTGATTAAGCCACTTGTATGTTTACCATTAAAAGACAACTGTATTAGTACATTTCTGTGCCTAGTTTTGCAGAAGTTCTCTGCCTTGAGGAGCTTTACATGCTCATAGAAAAAAAAGTCAGGAAGAGATTAGAGGAAGAAAAACTATCTCCAGAGAAACGCTGTTTAGTATGGCTCCTGCTAGAATAGATTTTTCTCCATCATATTAGTTTGGTCAGTGTTTTCAGCTGAACACTCACTGGTGGTACTGCACATGACATGACTAGTCCTTGTCTACAGGACTGCATCTTACATATGTCTTTTCTTTTCTTACATATTTCTTTTCTTTATGAGTGTGTTTGCATGTGTTAAGGCCATACCAAAAAAGATAAAGGTGGGGATGATGGTGGTCGTTCTGCAGGGAGTTTATTTCAAAGACTCTGAGTGTCTTCCCTATAGCTCTGTGGTTGTTGAATTCACTATTTTTGTGGTATGTGGGCCACTGTAGTCCCTCATGCAGAGGATTGTCAATACTCTGTTCCTTAGCTACTCAGTACTTCAGGGTAAACAACTTGAAATCTTGACTATGATGTGATCTTGAAAATGATAGCTGTATTTCTTCTAGTGTATTGATTATTAAGGGTTGTGAGAACCTTAACAGATAACTTTAAGTAGGAAGGACAACAGTGTCCTTTTTTTTAGAAAAATGTAGATGGATGCAACCCTGAACACATATAAGGTTGCTTGGGAGGTAGAGGAGAATAAAAAAGCAGAAGTCAGTCTTGCACCATTGCCAGTCTTTGGACTGTTAAAGACAATATTAATTTTGTTAGAACAACTTTTCTACAGTACACACAACCCTCCTGCTTATTCACTGTCCCTTTGTCCTCAGCAAAGGGACACAAGGCTTGCCATACATGTTCCTAAAGACAGTGATAGAGTAATTCAGCCATTCATTAAAATAGAACAGACTTAAGCTTATGTGCTGCATTCAGGAAAAGCTGAATCACTCTTGAAAGCGGGTTTAACTTATCATTGGCTCGCCACAGGAGAAGAGCTTGCTCATGCCTTTGTCATAGCTGCCAAACTATTAGCAGCACACAGGATTCACAGCTGGTGCTGTGTATGCAAATACTAGTGAGACCTCTGTAAAACGTGTTTCTTCATTTAATGTTCCAGTAATGAGCAAGGTGTGTTTAAATGGATAATTGTTTTCCTGTCAAAAATGGGGTTTGAGCATAGAATTGTTCATATTAGCTGGTTGTACTGTAATACTCTCAAGGCATGTTTTCTGTAATATCTTTGCTAATGGAAACTTCAAAAAGTAAATAGCACAAAAGTTTCCGAAGTATGCATAGGTCCACACTGAGTGGTAGAAAATAAAGTAACTGAAATCACTAGAACAACTCAACAAAAATGGAAACTCGCCAGCGTACACTCCATGCTTCAATAGGGCAAATGTGTGCTGATTCTAGCATGGAAATCTGTTATGTGCTGGGGGACTGCCTGACTTCAGAAAACCTAAACAAAACTTAGAAGCTTTGGTAGGTTATTCCTCCCTGTGTTTCTATGGGTCTATCCAAGAAAGTGTAAAATGTTCTCTTACAACTTTTTAATGCCCTGGAAAAATCAAAGCAGAAGCCTTGAATTTTCAGAGATGCAATGCAAACACTTCTATAAATATGACCAATATAAGGCATGTCTGTAGGTGGTGAGTGTTAGTTGGTGGTGAGTCCTTGGTAATTGTGAATTGTGTTTCTCAGTCCACTGCTGCAGCCCTTTCTATGTGACTTGCTTGCTTGCTCCTTAAACAACCATCCTGTGGCTGTTCATGGGAGGTGTACAGTTTTACAGATTCATGGTTTTTAAGCCCTGTAGAACTTCATCTACAGTCTCCAGTCTGCCCATAAGTTACCTCTATGCCGAGCTGTTACCCCCGTGAAAATCTACTTTCTATTTGACTGTTGGAATTGCACAGATATACAACAGAATCTGGAATTTAATCATTCTCTTTCATTCTTTTCTTAACACTGTAACTGCAACTATAAGCTGAGCAGTTTTGACTGAAACCCATCAAGAAACACATTCCAGAACCTGCTTGCAGTGAAACAGGAAACAAAATGTGCATCCTGCATACGCCTTTTGGCATTCAAAGCCAGAAGATGAAGGCCAATCTTATAAATGTATCTGTGACAGTGCAAGTGCTTGAACTGCAAACAGATCTGCTTAGTAAAAGAAAGAATGTGAATTGTTACCTTCTCTGTTACCTTCTGCAAGCCACACGGATAGGTCTGCATAAGCTGTGTTGAAGCAACAAACTTGCCTTCTCCTACACTGATGTTCAGTGTAGGCTCTGTGTGCCTGAGCAGTGACTGCGAGATGCCAGGCAACTGTTGTTATGCTGTAGCTCACATTAATGACAGGCTCCCCAGGGAAAGGTTCTGCAGCCTGACAGTCACTCTTGGGCTGAGTCGTAAGCTCTGTGTCACAGGGATAAACAGCCCTTACAGTACAAATTCTTCAGTTATAGTGCCACAAAACTTACATGTGTATGTGTCTCTTATGGACTGTGGAAATATAAAATAATTTTCAGTACCTGACACTGTTTAGATGAAACACCGAGTCATTACACAATTTTTGGATTACACATATAACCTAAAAGAATTGTTTACAAGTAGAGAAAAACCACAGAAGCCAAGGCCTAAATTGTTCCCTTTTCCCTGAAGACTGGCACAAGATGCTGCCCAGCAGATGATTTACCACAGCAATTTGTTCCTCCATGTGCATATGGATATAGGAATTTCCTAGGAACACAGATGTCTGTAGTGTTTCATGTGTCTCCCTTTCCAGAAGGTTGCTTCACTTGGAAAACCCTCTGAGTCATGCTTAGAATCCTTGGAATAGGAGGTATATATGATACCTGTTCAGTGACTGTTTTGTATGACTGAGCAGAAAAAAACACTTGCAGGAAACTCAAAGATTAGAAAAGACCTGACAAATGCTCAGAGCATCTCAGCAACAGTATGGAGTGAAACAGGCTGTACCCAACAGTGCTGACACAGAGGATTTTTTATTTCTTTCCATCTCACAGTGAATCATGTCAAGGAATTTCAGGGAGGCAGTGCCATTTCATATGCTTGAAAATATACAGTGGAAATTTGTATTTCCTTCTCATAATGTGAATCAGTGGCACTTTGACTCATTTAGAAACAAAAGGATGGTTGCTGAGAAATCAGCAGGAATCAGAGGTAATCAAGAAGGGAATAATCAAAGTCAATTAATAGTTGGAAGGGAAAAGGGAGGAAATGAACAGCATGTCTTTGAAAGACTAACCTCTCATCTGGATATGGAAGGAAGTATCTTTTCTTTTAAAAAGCTGATGTTCAGGTGAACTGAGAAATATTACAGTTTAGCAAAAAATATATACTGTCAACATTAGCATGGTGAAATAATGGTGATCGTTGTTTGTACAGTATTGACTCTAACCAGCCTTAACAGAAAAATCTCAGTCCTCTAACAGGCAAATCCCTGAAGCTGGCTATAGCACTCAGCAGCAGAAACATGTCCAAACCACATGCTGGATGACATCATATCTTTTAGAAAAGTGCCAATGAATATTTAGGCATTATAACAATCCATCTGTTTAGAATTTATATGCTTTAAAATTGGTTGCATACATGACTGCCTTTCTTTTGGATTTTTAGGGCTTGGGTGTTTTTTGGTTTGGTTTTTTTTTTGGGTTTTTTTTTTTTTGGGTTTGGTTTTTTGTTTGTTTGTTTGTTTGTTTGTTTGGTTTGGTTTTTTTTGGTGTGGTTTTTTTTTGTTTTTTGGGGGTTTTTTTGTTTGGTTGGTTGGTTTTGGGGTTTTTTTTTGTTTGTTTTTGTTTGTTTGTTTTTGTTTATTTGTTTGTTTTTAATGAGCTGTAGTTGTTCAAGAGCCCTATAAGACATGGTAAATGTTACTATTTCACTTTGGTCATTTGAAGACCAAATCTCAGGTACTCAAAGTAGTCTACATACTGTATAAGTAGCTGTACAGGGAGGAAATTCTGAGTAAAAATTGTTTCTCTTGAACTGCACAGTGGTTTGTTTATGGATCCAGAAAAAGGTCACAAACACATGGTAATGTCAGTGATTCCAAGTGTACTCTTGATCTGTTTCTAAACTCCTAGGTCTGTATATGCATTTAGAATAAAGAGAATGAAAACTGAAAGGTTTTAGAAAGACTCCCAATCCCATGCATTTCTAGCCATCCAGGAGAATGCTTTATGACGTTTATGGGGGAATTAAAGTTGTAGATCAAGCAGAAAGATTTTGCCTAGCTGTTTGTTTACTCAGGACCTACAAGATTACACTTCCTTGAATGTTTGGTTCCAGATCCCTGGCTTTGAAACACACAATCTGCAGGATTAAGGCTATAAAGGTCAAAGCAAGGGTCCATTCAGCCAAACAGGGGATGTTCATTGGAGAATGTAAGAAAAGGGAAAGATGCTATTTCCCAGTTTCCAGCAATCCACATGATAGAGATTGTCTAAGAGGAGTCAGAATATTCACTGACCTGGGAGATTCTGGTAAGAATGAAAATCTCACAAATGACAATCTTACTGTTTTATCTTCATGGTGACTCCCTGTTCTATGCACTTCAATTTTCTACTGGTTTGGGCTGCATTGAGAATTTCTGCCCATAAATTTTCCTGACAAAGAAAAGAGCAGTTGAAAGTTTGGACTGAAGATGAATCCTTCTCTTCTTCTTTAAAGTGAAAGCAAGAGATCTAAGATATTTTTTTTTTTAATTGACACTTGCAATTTCTTTAAATACTTTATAAATTGTCTTTGGACAGGCATATGTCACAGTAGCAGTCACATCCAGACCCAAAATTTTTGATTAAAAAACAATGCTAAATTTAGTATTCAGGTTGTGTTGTAACTGGAGCTGGTTGTGTATCAGTTAACTAACAAGAAATATTTTTGCCACAAAGATCACAGACATTTGTAAATGTCTCAAGGCATGGCAAAAGGTCATCAAGAAACTGAAGGAAAAAAAAAAAGTACAATCATATAGTTGTCTTCTGAGAAACCAACAGCAGCAAAAGAGAAAAAAAAAGGAAAAAAACCCAAGCACAACTGAAGCTTGTTGACTCAAAGAAATTAGGGTTATTCACTCATGTGGACATTTGCCACCAGCATTGTGACAAAGTTTTAGTTCTGCATAGTTTGTGCCTCCCGCAGATAATTGGGTTGCAGGACACTGAGGATGTCTTTCTAAAGATTCAGCTGCTTGCATGTGAGCTGAGAAGTTTTACAGTAAGGCAAGCAATGATGTATATATTCAAGATGAAAAAATTATCATGTGGAATATAGCTTTAGCTAAAATGAAGGTTTTCCTTGTTAATCTCTCCTGTCATCTGCCCAAGCTTACCCTAGCATGTCTCCTATTATAAGGCCTCAGCTGTTAAAGCACACAAAACTTCTTTTCATTCCATTTACAATATGTCTTAACAGTTCCTCTTTAAATAAACTTTAAAAATCTTTTAATTCTCAAAGTGAATGCTGGTGACAACAGGATCTTCCTTGATTTTTTTGACCAGGCTTTTCTGTATGTGTGTTTTTATAGGGCTAATTAACAAAAGATGTATTTGTTGTATCAGGATCCTGTTTTGTTGGTAGTGCAATATCCCCCGACATTTTTTATTATCAGGCTGGGTTTCATAAATATAGGGAAAACAGAGTCAGGCTCTAAATGTCATTGACTTTCAGTGAGATTTTTGAATCTAAACTCTGAATCTTTTATAAAACTTTTCTGAGACAGGCTGATTATGTATGGAATAACTGGGAGCATTAAACTAATGATTCTTGTCACTGGAAGTATTTCAGAGTGTATAGGCCAAAACAAAGAAGTAGATGAAAAAACCCAAAGAGTGCACAGCTGCAGTTTGTATTCACTGCTTAGCCAAAACTGTCCTAAAGGTCACAGAAAATTTCTTGAACAGGTGGGATCCTCAGACGTACACCAGTACTACTGTAGTGCACCAAACCCTGTTTATGGGATGTGTAGCATGGGACAACAAAACTGGATTTCTGCTTTGACAAAAAGTAGTGTGTCAGGCAGCTGCAGAAATCATGAAAAAAAAAATTACAGCCACCTTTGAAAGCTATTTCGACTCTTAGTTAAACCCATAAAAGCTCACTGGAAATAGCAACATTTGAACTGTACCTCCCGTTCAGCATCATGGGTATATATAGCTATGGAGGCCACAAATGGATTTAAAGTTCTTATTAAAATACTGTTCCTTTAGAGAATTCAGAGTCCCCATTTCTTTTAATAGTTTGACTTTTGGAATATTACAGTTTTGAACTGAACAAGATCTTTTCAGTCTTACTGCATGTTACATATTGTGATAATGTAAACTGTCACCCCTTAAATTTCTGGCCCCAGACTACAAGACAGATATTTACAAATGTTTCCACTGATAACTAGCTTTCAGTCTTCCACCAATGAGGAAACAAACTGTCCAGTGTCAAAGTCATATTCTGCCTTCACCAAGTGTCCTGGGGTGATGTTATGAAGCCGCTCTATTCCTTAACCGTCCGCTCAATGCCCAAGGACGCTGTTTCTTTCAGATGGACCCGGGGGGCAGGGCTGGAGCCACGGACCCGAGCGTGGGTCGGGTCTGTTCAACAGCTCAGCCCAGCGGCTCGGGGGCTCGGGGGGGCTCGGGAGGGAGTGCTCCAGGAGCACTGTGCTGCTTTTTTGGTTTCTGTTGTGTTCCGGCTAGCGGGAAAAAGGTTCTGTTGGTTTTTCTTGTTCTTCTTCCCTTCCCTTGCCTCACTGCCTCCCTTCCCTCCTTGCCGGTCCAGGGAGCCTGCAGGGTGGCCCCGGTGGGCCCATGGGGTGGCCCTGGCTGGTATGAGCCCGAGTGTCTGTTCCCTCTCTGGGAATTTGTTGTATTTTGAGGTTTTGTATTTGTTTTTCTTTCCCCCGTTCTACCCTGTTTTGTTTGGTGTTAATAACAGTTTGTGTTTTCCACTTTCACTTGCTGTGACTCACTTGTCTCATTGGTGGAGGAAAAGGGGAGGCCCTTTTCCCTTTGGAGGAGACACTCATTCCGGAGTGTTTCCTCCTGAAGTTTTGTCTCCAAAACCGAGACACCAAGGTACCTGGCTGAGCATGTACCTAAGTTTTCTGCATCCCTGAATCTGTTTCCAGTCTCTAGGCTGTGCTGTTGGATAGAAGTGCAAGTGTGTGTGCATTCCTCTCTCTCCGTTGGGGAAGGAATTGCTCTGTGAACCTGTCAAGATACCTGTAATCTGTATCGTTTGGTCTTTGATCTGGTACCTAAGTTACTCTGTCAAAGTACTCCTATAGCTGTACAACTCCAGATGTACAGCTGTAGGATGGTTGATGGGAGTAGGCCTCCTCACCTCCTAAAGTGATCATGTTTAAGTCACACCCTAGCAGCTCTGGTGTAAACGTGCTCCTTAAAGGCTGTGAGTGCAGCATGGTAAGACAGTGAGCTCTCTGGCACTGATCCTCACATTTGGAGCTGTATTGGACAAAATTAGAGGGTCACAGAATAATTTAGGCTGGAAAAGACCTCTTGAGATCATCTGGTCCAACCTCCCTGCTCAAAGCAGGACCATGTAGAGCAGGTTGTCCAGTCCATGGATGGAGTCTCCACAACCTTTCTGGGCAACCTGTTGCAGTCCTCAACCACCTTCAGAGCAGAAAATTGTTTTGTTGTGGTCAGGTAGTATTTCATGTCTTAATTTGTGCTGGTTGTCTCTTGTCCTGCGAGCTGGTCTATGGAGAAGAATCTGCCCCCTCATCTTCATTCCATCTCATCAGGTATTCATACACTTAGATAAGAACCCCTGAGTCATCTATTTCCAAAGTGAAGAGTCCTGCCTCTGAGCCTCTCTGCATATGATAGGTGTTCTAATCCCTTCGTCCACTATCTTTGGGGCCCTGCATTTGACACAGTTCAGTTACATCCATGCCTTTCTTCTACTGAGGAGCCCAGAACTGGACTGAGCACTCAGGTACAGCCTCACCACCGCTGAGTAGAAGGAAAGATCACCTCCTTTGACCTGCTGCTAGTGCTCTTCTTAATGCAGCCAAGGATGCTGTTGGCCTTTTTCACCCTGAGAGCATGCTGTTAACCTGTGGTCATCTTGTCTGCCAGAACCCAAATGTCCTCCTCAGCAAAGCTGCTTTCCAGCCACTCAGCTGCCAGACTGTACTTGTGCCTTAGTTGTTCCTTCCCAGGAGCAATACTGTGCATTTACCCACACTGAACTTGATGAGATTTCTCTCTGCCTATTTTTCCAACCTGTTTAGGTCCCTCTAAACAGCAACTGCACCCATATGATTTATTAGTCACTCCTCCCAGCTTTGTGTCATCTGCAAATTTCCTGAGGATGTACTCTGACCCAGTATCCCAGGTCATCAGTGGAAAGGTTAAACTGTACTGGCCCCACTATTGAGCTTTGACATACACAGGTACTGACTTGCCTCCAACTGGATTTCAAGCCACTGGTAGTAACTCTTTGGTCCCAGCAGCTCAGCCTGTTTTCAATCCATGTCATTGTCTACTTTTCTAACCCACACTTTGTCAGCTTGTCCGTGATGGCAGAGATACAATGATTTCACTGGAATCAAATTTAAGAACATCAGCTGCTCTCCCCATTTTATCTGCCTAGCTAGTGATCTCATTGTAAAAGCCATCAGGTTGGGCAAGTGTGTTTTCCCGTCATAAATACATGTTGACTACTCTCAATAAACTTCTTGTCCTTCATGTATTTGAAGATGTGTTTCAGGAAGATTTTTTCCCAACAGCTTCCCAGAGACTGAGGTGAGGCTGTGTGTCTTGGAGTTCTCCACATTTCCAGCTCAGCTGTCTTGAAGATAGAAGTGATCTTCGCTTTCTCCCTGTTTCTAGCAACGTCCCTCAATCACCATGACCTTTCAAAGGTAATCAAGAGTGGCCTTGAAGTAACAGTTCCTGCAGCCCTTTTGGGCACATCCCTTCAGGCCCCATGGATTTATGCATGCCAAATATGCTTAACCTTCCCCTCAGTCAGTTCTCCACTGAGGGTAATTATTCTTTTTTCCATACTTTCCCTCTGGTCTTAGAGGCCTTGGATTTCTAAAGGCCAATCTTATTAGTAAAGACTGAGCCTAGGAGGTCTCTGACTTTTCTGTGTCATTTGTCACCAGTTCCTGTGCTCCATTCAGCAGCAGACCCATCTTTCCCTTTGTTTTTCTTTTGCTGTTTGTATACTTGTAAAATCCTTTACTGTTGCTGTTCACATACCTTCCGAGATTCAGCTCCTGTTAGGAGCAATATGCTCATTGCACATCCATGCAGGTCTCCTGGAAGATTTTCCTGCTTGATGTCATACTTATCTGGACAGACGTTTCTTGAGCTCTGGGAGGTGATCCTTGCATATCAGCCAGCCCTACTGGAACCTTCTTCTCCACAGGATTTTATCCCGTGGCATTCTTCCAAGCAGAGCCTCGAAGAGATAGAAATGGCTTTTTGTGTAATCCAAGGCTGCAGTCTTGACTTTTGCCTTCCTATCTCCTTTTAGGATTTGCCCTCCACCACTTTATAGTCACTGCAGCCAAGGCAGCCTCTAACTTTCTTGTTTCCCAACAGTTCTTCCACCTTCTTTAAGTATCAGACTTGGCTGAGCACCTTTCCTTCTTGGCTCCTTCACTATGTGTTCCAGGAGGTTGCAATGCACTCAAGAAGTATCCTAGATTACTTGAGTCCTGCTGGACTGTCCTTCCAGGAGATCTTAAGGGCGTTAAGGTTCCCCTTGAGGACCAGAGGTTGTGACTTCTAAACTTCTGCTTGTTTGCTGAAGGCATTATCTACCTTTTCATGAGTGGGTAAGCTGTAGTACATTCCCACTGTAACAGTGCCCATGTTGGTCTGCCCATTAATCTCGATGCAGAAGCTCTTCACTGACTCCTGTCCTGTCCCGAGGCAGAGCTGTGTGTATTTCAGATGCTCTCATGCAGCAGGTCACTCCCCACATCACTGTGCCTGCCTCTGCTTCCTTAAAAGCCTGCATCCTTTCATTGCAGTCTGATAACCATTCCATCAATATTTATAATGTGGTCACTTAGAACAAGTGTTACAATTTCTGATGTACATGTAACTGCATTTTAAGTGGCATTTTGTGGTATAACCCTGAATCTGACCCTGCCAAAATGTTCTCTGCTGTATCTGGTGGATGTCAACCCCCTTTTTCGAAAACCCCTTGAGGCAGTGTAACTGACAGCTGCTGGGAGACACAGGCGGGTGGCTCTGGGGAGGGATAACAGAAGGTGTGGCAAGCAAAATCCATTTCTGTAAAACCTCTCAGAGTGCAGCTACTTATACACACTTACTTGTTCAGAAAATGCATTTGGATGATATGTCTTGTAGGCAAAGAGAAAAAGATAGGATGGAAATACAGATTATGAATCAAATCACAGATAAATTTTAAATTATTTAAAACTGAAAAGTACCTTCACCTTAGTGTGGCTGACTACAAAAACTAGAATATTGACGATCAGACTTACTTGTTTCAGTTCATTTTTGCTTTTCTTTTTCTTCATAATATTTTCTTCTTGAATAAAACAAATAATATCTTCTCTTGTTTATATTTTCTCTCTTCTTGGCTGCTATATGTTCCCAGCATTCTCCTCAGTAATGTATATATTCATCTGGTCTAGATTTATTCAGCCAGATAGGAATTTAAAGCTGTTATCTTCCACCACCAGTTCTGTTACACAATGACTGAAGTTTTGATTAACAACCTATTTGTCACAATATGATCCCAAAAAGGCAAGTAGTTTGTCTTCCTGGGGGAACTTCCAGTACTCTTTGCAGAGCAAAATGTACACTGCTTTCTTTTTTAAACTTCCTATTGTTAATTCCTGTTGACTGAGATAGACAAAGAAATGAGTGTGAGGCTGCTCAGCTGCAGACCCCAGCCACTAATTCAACCAACCAGCCTCTGCAGGCTTTGGCAGATGGGTCTTTCTGAGTACTGCACCTTTAATAGCCCCTTTCCCCTTGTTGGCCAGGGACAAGCTGTAAAATTACCTAATGGTACTTAAAGATACTTACTAAACTTATCATCTGCATACCACATTTGAACTCCACACAGTACTTTTTTCTAACGTGATTATTCCAAGAGAGATAGCCCCAAAGCTTCCAATTTATATTTCACTTGCTTTTTAACATCATCCACATTTTGAATTGGGTTTTTTCTTTTTTTTTTTTTTTTTAATTAAGCAGAAGCATGAAACTCTCTTAATGTTTAGTTTTAAATGTTGGTGGTCTCAAAGGAAAAGGAAAAGCTTGGAGTAGCTTTTAACTTCTCAGAAATTATTTATGATTTGATCATGTGACTATGTGCATGACAGAAACACGAGGTTCTTTGGATAAGCCTTGCACTGGATGCTGGGAATGTATAAGAGGCAGCACATGATTCAGGGCAATGGACAATCTCAATCTAAGGCCATACACAGCATTAACTTCCAGGAGTGTGGTGAAACTTTACTGCCTGAAGGAATAAAATAAAGGGCAGTAGGAAAGTTTTAAGAGTTTTCTGTGATCTTGAAAGTGGGAGGAGATGTTTACAAAAGTCTCACACACTGAAGGCACCAGACTATTCTTGGTGATGCAATACACCTGAGCACTAATTTGAAATAGCAGAAAATGGCTAAACTGCCAGATGAGTAACTGCCAAAGCAAGTCAAGCAGGCCAAGGTCTTATGAGTGGGTGAGCTAAAAGAATAAAGAGCAAGAACCCAGAGAATGCTGAAATAGATTGTGCTCAGCTTCAATAGCCACTGAAATTGGTCATCCAAGAATAATCTAAGCATTCGTGTTAATGAGGTACTACTGCAGGGAATGGAGCAATTAACTTTCTTACTGTTGCCTTACTTCAGCATCAGATGATGGATGCCACTTTAGAGAAGGACTATGTATTAACCCTGTAATTAATCTGTAAAAGAGAAAATTTTACTCTGGTGAAATCAGGGTGCCTCCCTTTTTCAGCTGAATTCAATGATAGAGCAAATCAATTTATTTTTGGCTATTAAGTCTTAAAATAACCCTTTTATTTGTTCTCTTCCAAAACTTTTGATCCAGTTGTGCATTTGATGTTTATTGACTTATTTTTGTTCAAAATTTTACTTTAGCCCATGAATCTTGCTGAATCTTGCAAAACCCATTGGAGTGGGTCAAGTTAGTGCATCTTTTGAAGATGTTTCTGTAACTGTCTATTGCTAATGACATTAATATATTATTATTCTGCTTAGGTTTTTTCTTTTAAAGAGGTAGGATACTCTTGCTTATTGATTTTGCAGACTCATTTTCAATGAAGTTCTTTGATTTCCAGGTACCAGATGGACCCCACGGCATCTAAACAGTCAGATCTTATCTATTCCAGTATGACATATTAATGTCATACTGGAATAATCTGTTCAAATGATAGTAGCTCCTTTTGCACAGACAATAGTAGGTTTTGAGTGCCTTGTAATCCAAGCATCTTTGGCCTATCCTTTAATAGTAAACATAAGTCTTATGGGGCATATGCAATCAAAATATTCAAATTCTCTTTATATGGTTTTTGTTCCTGGTTTGGAATTGTGCTGGATCCAAAACCTGTCAGTCAATGATAGCTTTTCTGCAGCCTCCCCTGTATGCCTGTGTGCGGATTTGTGTCTGTGTGTGTGCGTGCGGGCGCCTGCTGATATAACCTGAAATTTCTTGGAAAGTGCTGTCGCCTGTGAGAGTAAAGTCCTGTGTACTCTGGTTCCTTTTCCAGAATGATTTGAAATGGCTTTCCATTCATGAATCATCTCTCGATATGCACTGAGAATATTCTCATACACATACAAACTTCCTAAGTCAGCACAAAGGGTCAGAAAATGCCTTGCATTAGAGGACATAAGGGCTGCGATGTGAGGAGTTAGAACTGCCTGACTATTTCTTCTAATGGCCCACTGAAAATGAATTTAGCACAGTAATCATCTTGAGAACAAAATTTTCTTTTGTGATATTAACCTGTTGTAGTGGGTTGACCCTGAATTGACAGACAACTTTTTAGACCAATAACGCTTCTCTCAGTTTACATATTTAAACTGCGATGGAAGGCGGGAATTAGCCTTCCTTTCCAGCTTGCCTGCCGGAAGGTAGGGGCGGCCTCGGAGCCTCCGGGCCCCTCCAGGCTGGGCCGGGGTCCCTGCCCCCCTGTAGTGGGTTGACCCTAAATTGACAGGCAACTTTTTGACCAATAATGCTTCTCTAAATTTACATATTTAAACCACGCAGGAAGATGGGATTTTAGCCTACCTTTCCAGCTAGCCTCCAGTCTTCCCCCTTCTCCCAGCGCCGCGGCATGGACCCTGGGTCGTTGGGAGGGGGAACTATCCCTGAACCGCAGACAGCTGGGGTCAGCCATGGACTACCCACAGCTGAGCCCATCCAGCGTGGCTCCTTGGGACCGGCAGGACCCTCTCCTCTCCACGCTGAGCCAGTGGGAGCCGGAGGAGCCTCCTGTCTGCAGCCAGCACACTTCGCTCTGAACTGAAGAGGACACCGTGCGGCCAGCAGCGCAGGGAGAGCGGGGCTCTCTCCTCCGTGGAGCCTGAACGGTAACATGGCGGCTTCAGAGCCAGCAAGAAAGAGAAAGTGAGTCACGTCACGTGGGACGGAGCTAAAGAGGGCTTCAGAGGAGAAGAGAGGGCGGTGCCGCGCTTCTCGCGCGTAGCTTAAAATACTTCTTGCATGCCGTGGTAAAGAACTGTAATATCACAAACTGTGCGTTTCTTTAAACCATTTGAAGTACATGGGGGGATGGACAATTCACGTGTGGCCCGCGAAGGTTGTGAAGAGTGCCCATGCCAGGCTATTTAAAAGCAGAGAGAGAGAGAGGCTTTTAAGAGATTGGTGGCGAAAAACCCTTCATGTTCAGGGCAACATAATTCATCCTTAAAAAGATTAATAACCCCATGTGATGGTCCATGTCTTGCAGTGTGAAAGAACTGTGAGTTTTCATGGAAGAAATGTTGTACACCACAGCAGTTTTTTTTCATCTTTCTTTTAGGTCTGTTAATAAACTTCTTTATATTCTGTAAGTTTTGTGCCTGCTTTGCTTTCTCCTAATTCTTATCTCACAGAAGGAAAATAAGTAAATAATGAATTTTGAACTAAACCCACTACACTTAATTACCAACTACAGCTGCTTGTTAATGTCATGCTGAATTTTGTCAGATGTGGGGCCTGTGTTTTTCAGTTAACTGCTGGAATATCCATGTGCTGCAGACAGGAGGTCTGGTTATGAGTGCATCACCAAGACTGTGCTGCTTGCTACTTCTGGTAATGTTTCATCTTGCTGCCTCTTGCAGCCCCGCTGGAGAGGGGCCCTTAGAACAGCATGTCTTCCAGTGTCCCTGTAAAATTAATGGGCAACCAGGATGTTTGTTTCCTGAAGACATCAGTAGTTAAGGAACATAAAAGCTGTGCTGTGGTACACTCAGTATGGAAAGCCAAAACCCCATCATTGCCCAGAAATTGTCAGTTCATGGTAAGTACTGTATGAACAAGGCTATTAACAAGTAGGGAGGAATGTTTTTCCATTGATAACTTGGCCAGGCTCCAGTGTTGTACAAACGTACATACTTTTTCCTTATGTTCATTCAATGGGTTAATAAACTCTTTTCCCTTCCTAAGCTGTTACACTGCCAAATGGCTGTTCTACTTTCTGTCCCAGAAGAGGCTTCATTTTGTTCACCTGCACTATAGTTTCTGCTCTCTGAAGTATTCTAATGGTTTTCCAAGCTAATTTAGAATATATATGTATGTAAATGCCATACAGACTTGCTCAAATACAGCGATCCAACATTTTGTTACTATGGTGAAAATGGATCTTCCAGGGCAGATAAATTATACTGACACATCATCATGACTCTGCAGCTTTTTATGGCAGTGTTCTCTTTGCCTTAAAGAGTTACAGAGCTATTCTAATGGGTTTATCAGGCTCTGATTATTGTCTGGAGTAAAACTAGCTTTGCTTGGAACAGGCAGAAAGAGTGTTCTGCTCTGTGGCATTGCAGAGTTTCCCTTCTGTTCCTCTGAAGCAGCAGCAGCAGAAGTAATCAATAAAGGGGAGGAGGTAAGGTTGCAGTCAAGCAACAACATTGTAAGTTTGCTTAAAGTCTAAGAGATCTGGCTTATGCAGTGCAGGAATTTAGGTCCCTGTCCTCTGATTTCAGGGAAAGTTTAATTCAGATGCTTTGCATACTGTTTCACAGTATTTGCATTGTAAGACTGGTCTTGTGGTGAAATTGGCAATTAAATGGCAAATTTTGGTGCCATCATCCATTTCTTGAAATAGAGCAGCAGAGAGCTGTTATGGATGTTCAATATGCTTCCATCAATTTTCTGATTTGTAACCTGTTGCCTTTAGAGTTCTCTTCAGGACAGGACATGAATATTTTTTTTTGAAGAACTGACAGTGGACCTGCCTGCTGATTTATGTTACCAAGAGTAACACTGTTAGGGGTATTCCCACTTAAAAAGAAAAAAAGTACACCACTTTGCTTAGAAAGCCATATAATCTCAAGAGTGTTTTCCTGTCTTCTTCTCCCTCTGATTTGACAGGAAAAGGGGGGACAGTATCATGACGATGTAGGTACATGGTAGTGTAGATTACCCCTAACATTTTGCAGCTATCTGCTTATTTATGTGAGGAACAAAGTCCAGCAAAACTAACATTCTTTTCACTGGCTTTTGAGACAGACACTTTCTTGACTAACAACACACTGTGATAGCATTGCACATTGGCTTAGATCAGTGTCTTGGGGTGACTTTATGATGTGTATCCCCTATCGGCTACCCTATGCTCACCAATCTTTTCTGTGTCTTTAAACTGAGCCTGAGAAGGACAGAAAACAAAAAACGTTTCAAAGCAGTTGTTTCAAGGACACGGAGATACGCTCCTCTGTTTCTGCGGTACCCTTGGTTTTTTGTTTTGGCTCTTTTTTCTCCCAGCGAGAGACGGAGGGTTGAATTTCATTTTCCTAGGATTTTTGGTTTTTTTTTCTTTTCTTCTCTTCTGGACTGTTTCAACAACATCTGAACACATCAGGAGAATTTTCCCGGAGGCCCGGGGGGGTGGCCCCTCGCCGACCAGCTCTGAGGAGGAGAGAGACCACACCTACAGAGGACCTCTGAAATCTTCTCAGGTTTTCTCTCCACAGAGAGAGAGATCTCATTATTTAGCATTATTATTCCCCTCCTGTGTGTTTGTTAAATAAATAGCTCTTTATCTCTTTCACTTTCCTTTGAGGAAATTTTTTCCCGAACCTGGTGGGGGGAGGTGGTTGCAACCTGACTTCTATCAGAGGATATTCTCCTCCAAATTTGTCCAAACTAGGACAATCAGGGTAGGTGCTTTTGCAGCAAAGGGCATCTTTTGCAAATTTTTGTGCTTTGGGTACATGCAGGGGGAAGAGCGGAAGGGTTTGGTTCAGCTAACTTCTCAAAATTGTTAGATTCTGGTAACATTGTTTTCTTGCTAAGTATTATAAAATTGGAAACAGTTCTTACTTTACCAGGTTGTTACATTTTTAAGCTGTGTTTGCGATAGAATAGTGTCAATGCTTTTGACAACGGAGAACACAATCCTTTTTCCCCCCACATGTATTTTTAAAAAAGAATGAATTGTGATTGTGGCCTGTAAAAGGATTTTCAAATGTGCATCAAAATTCTTGTGCACAATTGCCAAAGGACTTAACAGCTGCCCTTGAGTAAAGCAAGACTTCAAACCACACAAATGCAGAACATAAAATTGGTCATGCATCCGGATCACTGAAGATTTAACTAGGCAATGATTTTCCTTGCATGTTACAGACAGAAGCCAGTTGAGATCCGCAGGTAACATGGCAGACAAAAGGCCAGGTTGTTCTCTCTGGTTCCTCAGAGTTGTTTCTGTGACCTTATGCATTCTGATTTTTGCCTAGAGAAAATCAGACAACAAAGACCAGCTGTATAATGACTTTTCTTCTGTTTCCTCTCTAACCTGTGCAATTGACCTACTTCTGGGATGTTGTGATACATACTGAAGTAAGAAGATTCAAAAGTGTCTTATGTCAGATGACATAAGCTTTTTGCCTGTGGCATTCATCTCAGACCTTTAGTTACCCTCCTTTATCCCCACCTAATTTAATTTCTTTAACTTTTAAGCTCTCTTTCTTCTCCCATTTTTTTCTCCATTATACAAAGAACAGTTTCTGTATCAGCGGATTTAAATTAGGACCTTCACAATGACATTAAAACATCTGTGTTTTAAACCAGCAGACCATTAGCTTACGGGTAGTCATGGCACAAGACACTCAGCATGTATTTCCATGTGATTGTGACCAGCTTTTTGAGCAGATAGAAGTTGTAATTGTGCCTTTGGGGGCAGGAAGGCCATGACACTCTCTGCAGTTATGTATGTGGAATATGCAGAGAAATAAGACAAGAGATCAATGTCATTATTCACTTTGCTAGCACTGTGCCGTACGTCTGTTTGATGATGGATAGATTAGAACTGGATCCTCACTGCAGCACAGGAGTAGACCACCTGACAGCAAATTAAGAACATGTGAGGAATTGTTAGCCACAGAGAGCCATGGGTATATGGCTGATTTCAAAAAGAAAGGGAAAATACCTCTATTTTTGATGACCTTAGAACTTCATACATTTATCAGGCAAGTTGAGTTTTGGAAGTTGTAGAGAGCCCTGTTTATGTGAGAAGTAGCCTTTCCAACAAAACAGAAGCAAAAAGATAAAGGAGTACAGGGAGATTGGAGCGCAGGGGAGGCAACATGGTTGTTCTACTATGCTGATGTGGTGCATAACCAGATATGGTGCTTGAGATGCCCATGAGCAAGGCCAACAAGGAGAACCTCATCAGCAGCACCTTACTGTAAAAAGAAACATAGAGTTGTAGTGGGTGACTCTCTGTTAAGGGGCACTGCGTCACACAACTGCCAGCCTGATAGACAATCACGAGGGGTATCCTACTGTCCAGGAGCTGGGATCCGTGGTGTTGCCGAGAGGATACCCTGACCTGTCATAGACCACTACCCCACCACTTTTTCATATAGGTACAAATGACACCACAAGCCAAAAAATAAGTGGGATCAAGGAAGATTATAAAGCCCTGGTGAGACAGGTGAAAAACATCCCAAGTCATCCCCATGCCCATCTCCTCATCTGTCCTCCCTGTTAGAGAAATCGGGACAGCCAGAGGCAGATACGTTGTGCATATCAGTGTCTGGCTTCATGGCTGGTGCCATTGAGAAGGTTTTGGCTTTTATAACAGTGGGTCATGTTTTTGTGATTGTAGCCTGTTATGGGGGAATGAGGTCCCCCTGGCCAAAACAGTTGGCAGCATGCTGGCCAGTTTGGTCTGATGGGCTTTAAACTGAAGGACTCGAGGAGTGGGGTCCAAGGTGGCAATGATTGTGCCATTGCTTCCTCCTCAAGATGTACCTTGGCTGCCCCTGAAGTTGAGGATCAAAGCACAAAACACATCATAGGTGCTTATGGTTACAGCGAATCCTCTTACACCCCTCCTGGGGAATGTGGCTGCTTGATTATATTATTTTATATATATAATATGTATATATGTTAGTGCCTGCATACAAATGGGTGTGGCACGGGGAATAAATAAGAAGAACTGGAAATGTATGCGTTCACAGGGCCTTTATCTCATTGCAGTTGCTGAGACATGGTGAGATCGCACACATGACCGGAATATTGCCATGGATGGTGGGTATGATGGGAATCTGCTTTTTAGTAAGGATGGGTTCAGAGAGGTGAGGTGGTGGAGTTGCTCTTTATGTGAGAGAGCAGCTGGAATGTATCAAGCTCTACCCAGCTGAGAGTTTATGGGTAAGAGTTATGGTACAGGCACAGTTTGGGTGGCACTGTTGTGGTTGTTCACCATAGGCTACGTGATCAGAGGGAGGAAGTTGATGAGTTGATGAGGCTTTCTGTGAGCCATTAGAAATAACCTTGTGGTCACAGGCTCTGGTTCTCCTGGGGGGACTTCAACCACCCTGGTATTTGCTGGAGGGACAGCACAGCCCTGCACACACAGTCCAGGAAGTTCCTGCAGTTTACTGAAGATAACTTTTTGATGCAAGTGGTGGAGGAGCCAGCAAGGAAAGGTGTGTTGCTGGACCTTGTACTAACAAACAAGGAGGTACCAGTTGAAAACGTAATGGCTGGGGGCAGCCAACCCTAACAATTCTGTGATTCTGTGATCTGCTGCCAGAGTATACGGGCGCAGCTTTTCTGCAGGAGTACGTCATCCCTTGGTACAGCAGTGGCATGTACGGCCCACACTCCGAGAGCTATGGGTACAGTCATATTCACTGTGCTTGTTACCCGTTATACGATGCCTGTTGAAGCCCCACTGTATTATTTACCAACTGCATATGTAATTCTGAGTTAAAGGAGCTTCTGCTGTGTGACTGAAACATTTGAAAGCTGCTTGCACATTCTTGGGACATATTGGGGAACTCTAGGGTTTCAAAGACTAGCTTAACCAAAAGGATCCTTTTGATACTTTCTTCCATTATGGCACCAGTGGGGCTCAGCCTACATATGAATCAAGGCGCTATTTCAGTCATTTAGAAATACTTCTTTCAGAAAGAATCAGCTAGCTCAAAAATTTCAGTAACATCTTTTTTTGTCTTTTAATAACCATAACTGAGCAGTCTAGTTTGGCGGGTTTACATTCTGTCTCTACAATATCACATTGCAGATAGTAATACAGTCAGTCTTTTAACTGGGTTAGAAGGGGGAAGGGGATAAGGCCGGGCTCCCTGGAGATGAGCCTGGGGGTGGCAGGCCAGAGTTGGTGCAATGGACAGCCCAGTTGAAGTGCAGCTACACCAATGCACATGGTATGGATAACAAACAGGAGGAGCTGGAAACCATTGTGCAGCAGGAAAGCTGTGATGTATTTGCCATCACGGAAACGTGGTGGGATGACTCTTACGACTGGAGTGCTGCAATATATCTCTATAAGCTCTTCAGAAGGGACAGGCAAAGCAGCAGAGGGGGTGGGGTAGCACTGTACATTAGGGAGTGTTTTGATTGTATTGAAAATTATTATGATGAAGATGACATGGATGAGTGCCTATGGGTGAAGATCAGGGAAAAGATCAGCAGGGCCAGTGGTGGGAGTCTGTTAAACCATCCAACCAGGATGAACAGACTGATGAGGCATTCTGCAAGCACTGGCAGAAGTCTCACGGTCTCTAGCCCTAATAGTTGTGGGCAACTTCAACTTGCCAAGTGTCTGCTGGAAATACAACACAATGGAGACAAAGCAGACTAGGAGGTTCCTAAAGTGTGTGGAAGACTACTTCCTTACACAACTGGTAAATGAGCCTACTAGAGGAGGTGCCCTGCTAGACCGGTTGACTGTGAACAGAGAAGGACTAGTGGGTGATGTGGTGGTCAGTGGCTGTCCTGGGCACAGTGACCATGAAATGTTAGTTTTCAATACTGAGTGAAGTAAGGAGGGCCACCAGCAGAACTTTCACCTTGCTCTTCCAGCAGGCAAACTTTGGCATGTCTAAGAGATTGATTGACAAGAGTCTCTTGGGACTCAGCCCTGAAGAGCAAAGGAATCCAGGAAGGCTGGATGTGCTTTAGAAAGGAATTGTTAAATATTCAGAAGCAGGCTGTCCCCATATGTAGAAAGAGAAGTTGTCAGGAATAGGACTGACCTGGTTTAACAGAAAACTTCGGCTGGAACTTAGGGAAAAAATGAAATTTATTGTCTCAGGAAGGAGGACCAGGTAACTTTAGAGGACTATGAGGATGCAGTGAGGCCATGGAGGGAGAAGATTAGAAGGGCCAAAGCCCAGTCAGAACTTGATTTGGCCTTCAGTTCAGGACAATGAAAAAACTTTCTATAAATACACTGGCAGCAAAAGGAGGGCCAAGAGGAGTCTCCATCACTTGTTGAATGCCGAGGGTAGTGTAATGAGGATGAGGAAAAGGCTGATGTAATTAATGCCTTTTTTGTCTCAGTCTTTAATATCAAAATCAGTTGTCCTCAGGATATGCAGCCAGCCCCAGAGCTGGAAGTTAGGGACAGGGAGCTGAGTGAAGCCCAAATAATCCAGAAGGAGGTGGTTAGTGACCTGCTATGCCAGTTAGACACAAGTCTATGGGACCTGATGGGATCCACCCCATAGTAATGAGGGAACTGGCAGAAGAACTTGCCAAACCCCTCTCAATCATCCACCAGCAGTCCTGGTTAACTGGAGAAGTTCCAGCTGACTAGAGGTAAGGATTGGTCTCTCCTGATGTGCCTGCAGTGAGAGGACAAAAGGAAATTACCTTAAACTGAGACAGGGGAGATTCAGATTAGTAATTAGAAAAAAATTTCGCTGTCAGGTGGTCAGGCACTGGAATAGGTTGCCCAGGGTAGGTGGTGGAGTTGCCATCCCTGGAAGTGTTCAAGAGGCGTCTGGGTCTGGTGCTGGTGATGTGTTTTAGTGTTTTAGGGACTACAGTCATAGTTCTGGGTGGACAGTTGGACTGGATGGTCTTGTAGGTCTCTTCCAACTTTGATGATTATGTGATTCTGAGGCAAGACTGCTGTGGCTGAGGTGAAGGACAGAGAACAGGCTTCTTAACAAAACAAATTATCTAAATCTAACTTAGTCCATTCCCCAGAGCCACTTGTAATTACTCTGTTCTGTGGCCGATTTATTTATAACTATAGAGTTGCAATGGGAACAAAACATTAGGCCAAATTCTGACCTCAGAATATAAATCTAGAATAATTTTGCTCTGATTTTTCAATTTTGATGGCAATACTTTGAGTTCATTCTGTTGTAATTGAGGTCAGAATCTGTTCTCTTTTCTCGAATTTTGAGCACAAAGAAGAGCAGGGTGTATGTTCAAAACAGGGCTGCAGCCACCTCAATATGCTCGTTTGTACCTTGAGGCTGACCAGATTTTGAGTCTCTTCTGTGTGCCAGGGACAGACAGATAGACTGACAGGCTCTCCAAGGCTCGGGAGTCTAGGTAGGTCACTGCAGTTGTCAGTTGCTTTCAGTGATACTAGGAGATGCTTTTTAACTCTTTAGGACATTGTGTCAGTTAATAAATCAGTTTTGCCGGAATGGGAGGGAAGTCAGAGAGTCATTACCAATTCTGCTGTGCCCAAATGATATAGTTATGATAGCAGCAATGTTTCACTGTTTATTTAAGAGTAAATGAATCAGATGCAACTCCACAAAATTGGAGAAATTCTGCAACAGCAATTGAAGCTATGCAATTTGTCTGAAATCTTGATTCCTGTGAGGAGCAGGGAGAAACACTGAAAGTTTATTATGAATCCTAGGTTGTTCTATACCAGCTATTTTTTTATGTTTTGTTTACATGTTCTCGAATTGACTGTGTAACGCATCTAAAAAGCTGTCAGATAAAGTCCTCTCTTGCAGCAGAAACAGCGCTCCATGTCTTTTGCAGTTACTGCCTATAACTGTGAAGTGGGAACATGGCCTGAAGAGAAGTTAAAGGATTTGTCAGCTTGGTTTATTCATATTGTTTTAGTCAGTTAATACAGAATTAGGAATGTCTCCATTACAGCAACATTCTTCAGTAACAATTATATGTCAGCCCTTGGAAGATGAAACTAATTATTCTCCATTTTGGAACATATCTGTTCTGGTTTAGAAAATACAGTGCTTTCAAGAATTCATCTCTCAGTTCAGCAAACCAGCTTGCAGTGAAAAGTGTCAGTTATTCCCTTTCCCCCTTTTTCAAGACTTGACATTTTCTTGGGTATGTTGTTTAATTTCTGGTTTGGGTAGATTTTACAGAAATGTAAAGAAGGTTGCTGCTGTCATCATTCCTGACTTTAGCCATGCTCTGATGGCTGGAATGTGAATGTGATCCCCCTGGTTAATAAGCAACTACTTGGGGTTTCTATTATGTTTTTGATAGATTAGGTTTATTTTGCCCTTGGAAGTAACAACAATTGTTATAATCCGGGTGCTTGGCTAATTGTGTGGAGTTGCGATTTAAACATTGCCAAGACATCTGTACATACTGTCATTTCTGTAATTTAACCACGTCTCAGTTCATGTCTTGAGCATCCAAGCCTTCTCCTCTGTGACCTTCCATAATAGCTTTAGCATTTAAATGAATGGATTTGACAACAAAAACCAAACATTTCTTAAGAAGATAAAGTAGCTGTGCTTTGATAGATGCAGCTATTTTTCTGATCCCTGGTTTATACATCAGGAATAAGAAGGACAGCACTGCATCTCTACAAGCTACTTTAAATTATTTCAAAAGGATTTGACACTGGTGACCCCAGTATAGGCCAAAAAAAACTCAAGACATTTCCCAACATTACCTGCACCTCAGCAATGGCAAATGTAGAAACAATTCAGGAATACTTCTGCAGGCTGATGTGCATCCCTACTCATGTGCTCATGGACTCACCAATGTTCATATCCACAGTGGATATACCCTGGTACCTCCTTGGCCAGGGACTCCAAAATAAGGTGCATGTTTATGTTGATCAAAAGCAGACTGGTTACAGCCACAGTTGATAATTTATGTCATCTGTAATCAAAAATATGGTTTTGGTAGGGAAATACTCTCTGTATGTCCTCACATCACCCTCAGTGAAACTGGGCAATTTGTCCATTAATTCACCAGTCTTATAAGTGATGAGCAGTATTTAACAGGAGACTAAAACTTGAAAACTAGAAAACTTGCTACAGTTTTAATTTAGTATCTCCACCTTCTTTCTGCCAATAACAAATGTTTTTCTTGTTCAGAGCATGAACTGGGCTTTTAGGAAGTATGGAACTGGTTGGCTGTGACCTTTTTTTTATTTTTTAAGAAGCAATAGCTGCATTTATGTGGTTCAAATCCAACTAAAACATGAATTAGATAACTAAAAAATTAGGAGACTGTGCAACAAAGCAGAGTAGCAGTAAAGTTCCAAGCATGGCACTAAAGTCATTATGTGTGAGAGACAATCATAGAAGGAGATGAGACTTTAAGATTTTGGGGACAGCTCAGTGGCACATAACTCTGTGCTAGATCAGTCTTTAATAGAGAGCTGTTCTGAATAAATTGTTGGTGCCCCATTATTGATGCCTGACAGTTTATTAGCAAATGGTGCTTTTGCAGCTGCTTTGGAGTCTCCAGCTACAAAGTAGTGTAACTTTAAAAGTGTTTTGAAAGAGCAATTCCTGTACCTCTTCAAGAGATTTTCTATAAAAGAAGCAATCAGATTGGTACATATGACTGTGAGGAAGTTGAAAGCAAAGGGGTCCTTCTGTCAGTGATTTCAAATTTGTTATTAAATTTGATGCTGTGAAATGCCTCTGTTGAGTAACATGAGCAGGAAGAGTGTCTGTCATTTCTAAGAAGAGCTCTGTATGTATCACTTTGGGGAACAGTTATTGCATGATGTAAATCCATTGATGTTAATGGGTCGGTGTGCACTGCAGTGAAAATCACCTTTCTGAATGTTACAATACTGGATGTATTCATTAAATTATACAGGGGAAAAAAGGAACTTGTTCCTGTCAGTCTTGCTCCATTACAGTTGTTTAAGTATTTGGCTATCTTTGGTGTTAGCTGTCACATAAATGTATGTATAAAGTGATCTTCTGGACTGGAAAGGAAGCCGAGGAAGTCATAACCTAGTTTGCAGTTACAATCTCACACTTTGCTGTCAAGCTTTTGTCTTGGAAGGATGACAGGATGGTTATGACAACCTTGCCTTCTCCATTCACAGGTGTTCCCTTTCCAAAGAACTTCCTCCAGATCTGCAAGAAGATACTCTGTCGGCTTTTTCGGGTGTTCGTTCATGTCTACATCCATCACTTTGACCGCATCATCCTTATGGGGGCTGAGGCACACGTCAACACCTGTTACAAGCATTTTTATTATTTTGTGACGGAGCTCAACCTCATAGACCGCAAAGAACTAGAGCCTTTGGTAAGTGTGGAGTCTGGGCAAAAGCTCTAGGAAATTTTCCTCCTCCCTTCACCAAGTCTTTCTCATCCTTGTTGCAGTGAGTTTCCTTTAGGAACAAGGTCTGTCATTCAACACAGACGATTTAAAGGGATGAATTCTGCCTCTCTGCATAGACCCATTCCTTCTGCTGCAATATTTGTGAAATCCTCAATAGGCTGTGTAGAAAGAGAAAAGTGCAGTGTACTTTGTATGGAAAAATACAAGGTGGAAAATCATGGCATTTGAAAATAGAAGTTCATTTGTCTTCTGCTTCTTCCTTGCTATATATTTAGTATATAATTTTATTCTGTCTGTTTTCATTGGTCAAAAACAGCATGGCAGTAACTCATAGCAGTCACTTAAATGCATGTGAAGGGAACAGTTATCTATATAAACATGAATTGTGAGGTGTTTTAAGTCTTTAAGTAGGTGTTTGTGAAGGTATTGAGTGTGTTAGATCCAGACCACACTCTGAATCTAAGTGAGATAGATGAGGTGAGACAGAGGTTCAGATAATTAGCAGTTTAACAAAACCAGCCACTTCTTTGTGGACTGAAATAGATTAAATTAAATTCATTGTTTCCAGAAGCAAGGGCCCAGAAATGGAAATGTTTTTGCTGTTGCTTGCAAATGCAAATAAAAAAAAAGTATAAGCAGAGAAGCAGAAGTAAGGGACAATTCAGAAAGCAGTTCAAATCCTCACTGTAGGTGTTTAGCCAACTTTAAAAGGGATCAGGGAGACATTTCCCCATAGGCCAGAGTTTGGAATATACTGTATCATGCAGCCTGTTAGGAAGTGTTGGAATCACTGGGGTTTTGTTTTGTTTTGATTTGGTTTTTTTTCCTTTACACAGAATCACAGAACAGTTGAGGTATTGGCTGGCACCTGTGGATCATGTAGTCCAAATCCCTGTGTCACCTAGAAAGGGTACCCAGGACCACATCATGTGTTAGTTGTTTCACATAAAGGCACATTGCAAGGCCGTGTATAGTTGATATGAAACAATTCTGAAAGTGTGGTAAAGTGATGTTTGCCTGTGTTTCTGTAGGAATTGGAGCTGTTGCAGATGTGGTTCTTGTACATACTTACACTGATTGGAGGAGAGTCTGTGAAGTAAGACAAAATGTATCACCTTGTTTTCAACAGTTTGCAAAGCCCACTGAAAGGCACTTCATTTGGCATGTATTGATCAGTTGAAATGTATCTATGTTTTTTTCTGCACGGGAGAATTTAATATGCTATATAAATATGTCCTAAGGGATAGAAGAGAGCCCTGCAAAAGAGAATTTTTCTGCCAGACTAGTCGTGCTAGGTTAGCTTGTAGCTATTAAAGCTGAAGTTGAATCTTAAGCAAGATACAAATCAGACTATCTCAGAGACAGGAATAGAGGCGATCTTAAGTCTGTTACAAGACCTTTAGAATACAGAGGGCACAAAAATGATTTAATGCTGCACTTAGTGGATACCAATATCCCTCCACAAAGCTGACACATGAAGGTTTTGGGCCAGAGTGGTACAGGAGGTTACTCAAGTCCAGCAGCAGAGCAAGATAGGAATGTGCTCCAATTAGTGTGTGCTTTCCTTTTGTATTCCTCCCTTCACAAAATTATTCTTGGGATCATTGTATGATTATTAACTTTGCTGGGATTCACCATCTCCCAAATAAAAGTTTAAGCTGCTTCCCTCTTCCCATCCTTGACTTGGGTGGGTGTCAGCAGTGTGGAAATGCAGAAAAAAAACATGCCTGTATTTTTCTCTTCAGCAGAGCAAGGAGAAGGGAATGAGTTGCCAAACAAAGCAGGCATTATAAATAGTCTTGAATTTTAATGTGTAGTTGAGGACAACCTGTGGACTGCCAGGTTCACCATGACAGGAAATGAGCCTGCATTATCTCCCTTAATTAGAAAATGGGCCAAGAGATGATTAAATAAACAGACTGTCACATGCTTTAATAAATGGGAAGACAACTGATTTATCAACATAACTTTAAGAAAGGAGAATAATTGGGGAAGTTGGCAGTAGATGAATCATAATATTAGTCTGCAGGACTTATGCTCTATATTTAAAATAGGTTTTATCAGCCTTTTGCAACCCAGTGCAGCAGTTATAAAATCAAGTGAAGCAAATAATTCAAACAGGGTTCTCCCTCCCATCTGGGAGTTGCATAACTTGTTTTTTCTGCAATCAAAGAGGTGGTTATAGTTCAAAATGCTATATGTCATTTTCCCATACCCATCAGTAGGTTAATTTGACAGATTCCTGAGTCTTTCATAGATTTGTTTTATATGGGGACAAAAAAAGAAACTGACATGGTCACTGACCCCACAGGGAGTCCTGAGGAAAAAACACATGTCCAATTGGTTAATTTAGGGAAAAAGAAGTCTGAAAGCATATTATTTCTTTTCTGCAGCCAACAGACAGACAAGGCAGCACCATGAGAGCTCTCAGAAGACCTTTAAAGTGTGCCTCCATCGGGAGGCCATGGGGAAACAGATTTAAGATGTGTTGTTTTGTGCTGTCTCCCTGTGTAACCAGCTTTATTTCCCACTGTCAGTAGTTCACCTTAATTCACTTCTGAGCCTCTTCCCATGGCCAAAACACCATAGGCACAGGGGTGCCTATTACCTCCATCCCACCCTCGGCCTTTGTAGGTGACAGCTTGTCAAACTTTGAACACAGAATCTAAACATAATTTTTAGTGAGAATCTTCATGCAGCTGCCTCAGCACATGAATTTGTTGTTCAAACATTAGCACAGCTACAGCAAGTATAGCCCCTCTACTTCCTTCCTGTGATCCCTTTTCTCTAACAATATATTTTACAGTATGTAGGACTTAAGAAATATCCCATATAACTTTATAAACACATCATGAGCAAAACAATTTTGGTTCATGGAATTTACTTAATTTATTGCCCGTTAACAAAACTTCTGATTACTGATCTGTGTATTCAGGCAAAAAAAGATAATTAAACAAAACAGTTGGCAAAGAAACACCTTTCTTCCCTAGGCTCTAATTCAGTAAAAAACTTCTCCCTGCTTGCGGGTCTCCACTCACCTTGAGTTTGCTACATTATGTTCAGATATTCCTAATCCCTTTGGTGAAGTGAGGGGCAATGCAGGAGACTGGGGAGGTGTCTGTTGCTTCTTACTTGTCTTTCTCCACCCCATCGTGGGTTTACTGTGGGACTCAGTCCCTCCACAGTGTCCCTGCTCAGTGTGCACCTCATGACCCACAGTCTCTTCAGGGCTGTGCTTGTTCCGGCACAAGGCCCTTCCTTCCAAGAGTATATCTCCAACCACATCCCAACAGTGCCACCGTTTGTTCTGTCCTCTTAACAGCTGCTGCTTTCTTAACTATCTGTGAGCGGAGGCACCATGTGCTTCTCTAGTAGAAATTTTGGCACACGGTGGGTTTCTTGCAGTGGTGTTAGGGGCAGATGGAAGTAGCTGGCTGGCACAGGACAGTACATGACCTCCTGCCACAATAATCTACCCTGCTATCCCCCTGCCACCAAAACCCTTCCAGTAAGGCCCAGTACAAAGCATCCTCTTCTAAGTAAGTTATATGTGATCTGTTGGTTAAAGACTTACTTTCTGTTTCCAATTTTGTTGCCTATCTCTGGGTAATAGGTCTCTTCATCATTCTTCTTATGTGAAATATAAAAGTATTTAGCATTTGGCAGAAGTCTCGTGAGCCTGAATTTAACAGTGTTTGCAAAGTACTCTGGTGCCACAAAGGAAGAGCTGTACCAAGAGAAGAGCTTGCTCCTAGTTCTACCTCCTACCTTCTGCAGCAAACTGGATCCTTGCCACATACAAAAGAAATGGGAAGACCAAAGCTTTCGGTGTCGCTTAACTTGGCGTTTGCTGATTTGCTTTACTGTTGCTCTAGGAGTTCATACTGGTGGAAATGGGAAGTGAGCAAGCTCTGAGGAACCTGATCTGCTGGCGGCTGATGGGTCCATCTGTCAGAGGCGGGGAATAGCATCTTCGGCCGTAGGCTTGCCAGGCTGGTGAGGAGGCCTTTAAACTAAAGGTGCCAGTGGGAGGGGAATCTCAGTCCATTCCCCTCCTACCAATTTGATAGCAGTGCAAATCAGTTCATTTCCCAGCAGATTCCTAAATAACTGGGAACTATTGATGGTAGCAAAATTTTCTTCTGAGGTCAGGGATAATAGACAGCAGAATATAGTCATCTGCTTCACTTATTCTTCTCAAGTTGTTTTTTTTTTTGTTTTTTTTTTTTTATAAATCACATCCTATGTAAACATTGAGCTTTTTCTCAAAGTAATTTTTAGAAACATTTTGTCATAAAAACGGAAAGTAATAATTACACTTGAATGACAAAAAGTAGGGAAGGATATTGCTTACGTGCACTGTTCTGCTTACTGCTGAAATGTTGATTTCATTTAGATGCAGAGACTATCAGCCACGGTAGCAACTGGCTAGAATTGGGGCTGGAAGTGGTGACCATCAGTGGAGCTGAATGTATAAAAATGATGAAGCTGGTAATTGCCTCCACGAGTATGGATTTCATCTGCAGGATGAACAAGGACATTAGGATTTTCTTGCCTCATTATTCTCAGTGTAAAAACTTCCATTGGCTATCTAGCATGACTGGTTTCTGAAAACATTTTCATCTAATGTTTGGAGCTGCTTAAAAGTAATTATAACATGGAAGTCAAGTTACCAGATCGAGAAGTCTCTGTTTTCACATGAGTTCCATCTGTTTCAGGATGGGCCAACTAACAGTACTGTAGTCATATAGTGCTCAGGTGAACACTTTAGAATTTCTCTTTTATGCTTTTTGTTTTGCAAGGGTTACGGACCTGATAAATATCAGTCCCCCAGCTCTGTAACTCTGTCACTCTGCCTCTGTGCATGAGGCCAAAGTAGCTACTGCTACACTTCTAATTTATGTCTTTTCACTAAATAATTAGCAGCTTTGCCACGTCTTTGTCTATATCACAAAAAATATGTTTGCTCATCAGGAAATTCATTGCCAGAAATGTCACAGATGTAACAGAAATACTATAAACATAACACTTCAGGCACTAGCTCCATTCAGTACTCACAGTGGAAAACTCAGCTGTAGCAGGTTTAGCAAAACATGGCAAAATACTGGCATTTTGACACAGGCGCACTCAGATGAAACACTGCTGAGTGAAACAGGATGATTAAGTGAGACTTTTTATGCAGACAAAATTTTCAAGCATATATTTTAAAATAAAAGTATACCTTTTTAAATTCACTGGAGTTTTTTCCAAAATATTGCTCTGTCTGCTTAGTTTTTTATGTTTATGGTGAAAATTAGAATTTTCACTTTTCCAGTCCATATTCTTCATATGTCCACTTAAAATCTTCATGAAAGCAGTGAAGGTATCCACAAATCAGCAGAGTCTGAAATTCAAATTATTTGCCTGTCAGCAGAGGACAGTTTGAGCACAAGAGTACAGGAGAATTAATTTCATTATAATTACTGTGTTCTTGTCACTATCCTTTATAGGTACCCAGTTTTGCTTTTATACTGCTGCTCATTGCCATCAAAGTACAGCTGTTCAGATGCTTTCAAGGAGTCCTGTGTTACAGCACTTAGAACAAGCAGAACAACAGTAATATTAGCACGTTGTTTTAAAGATGCTTCCGGCTGTTTATCCTTCCAGTCTTCCCAGTGTGTTGTATCTGCTGCCTGGATGGCTTAAGCTTTGGGCAGGGAACATGTAACGTTTCATCTTGTTCAGACTTTTTCAGTCACTGCTGCCAACTAGAAAACAGTAATTTTTTTCTTTCAGAAACACAAAAAACCAACCAACCAACCAACCAACCAACAAAGCCCAACAACCTAGCATTTCCTGCCCCCAGTCCAGTTATGGTGATAATATCCAACTGGATTTTCTTTACATTGTACAAGCAGTGACAATTTCTCAAGAAATGGATCTGATCACTAACTAAAGAAGAAACCAGTTATAGGTAAATGCCATCTTTTCCATGTCCTGCAGGAAATTAGAAGGAAATTGAGAAGTCTAGGACTTAACATTGGTGAAAAATAGAATTCTCAACTCTGATGCTCAAAGAAAGCAGAGCCTTAAGGTGCACCATTGTGCTGGATTTTCTGAGTATATAATTTCTGTCACACATACTTTTAGTGACTATTTTTATGGCATCAGCTGCTTTGCTTGCACTGAACTCAAGACAGAAGGACTTTTTTAGTGAGATTTTGGTTAACTGTTCAAATATGCCTATGATTTCCTTTCTTTAGCACTTAACAGCTCACTTCAGTAGTCTAGCTGTCATAAGGCAATTGTGAAGACAGTATTAAGAAGAAATTTCAGAAAAAGTACTTTACTTGACTAGGAGTATATGTTTTCTTAATTTGAACAGTACTTGTTTAGTGACTCTATTAGTTTTATTGAGTGTTGGATTGGACTGTTATTATTCTCTCTAAACCCAGAAGAACCAGAACACTGAGAAACAGCAAGTCCACTTTTTATAACTGTCAAAGGAAAAAAAAAATTCTCACATCACATGAACTTAGAAGTTCTGTGAAAGAAAAAAGGAGGAAATATGTATTAGTTGTCCCATTTAATTAGATCTGTTAGTGTATAAAATAATTTATGCAAAATACCTACTATATGCAACAAAATTGTAGTTCATAGTAGAGAACTAACATGTCTCCTGATAAATGTTATGCAAAATTTTATGCTAAAGATAGTTTTAGTGTTTGGTTATTCATTCTGCATTACTTCACTGTGAAAAGCAACACATTTCAAGTCCATTTAATAGGGTAAGATACACTAAACCCAACTTTTATTTTATAGTTACAGAAGACAAAAACATGCAGAAGGTGAAAACACGTCCTTGGAATACGACAATTTTAAGCAAGTCAGTCATCCAAATGCATGTTCTTTGTATCTAGCTGAGTCTAACCCTACTCACAAGTGTATTTGGCAGGGTAATTTCCTGCTCCTGCTCCTGCTTGCAGTCAGTTGATAAAATACCTTGGTCATCAATAATAAGGGGTTACATTTGCAGACAGGATTATCTGTGTCCTGCAAACATCACCAAACAAATTCAGGAGGAACCGAATGGGATTACTGTCAGCCTGTCCTTAGCTTCAAAAAAACTACCCTAAAGCCAAATAGATTGTCTGAGAGATTAATTTAATGTTGTGCATCATGATAATTGAGACTCATTTAAGTGGAAGACGTCCTGAAAACTAACAAAGGAAATACCTGAATGATCAATATACCCACTGGACAGCAATTACCAGTCTGTTGGGGTTTTTTTCAGTCAGGATACAGAGAGAGGGGCAACTGAAGAAGTAGAGGAATTTTTTTTACTAACTTTGGAGAGCACAATTTCTAAATGAATATTCAGGGCATGGTTCTAACTAAAACTTACATTAAAAAAAAAAAAGTTTTGTAGATGACTTTACTGTTACAGTTCTGTTATCAGCCTTCCTATCCTGATCAATCAGCTGTCTGAATACAGATTAGTTGTGCAGCAGAGGATCACAGACCTCATGATTGGTGCTATTCCGTTGTAAACAGCCTCTTTTGTTATCAGGATACAAAGAGCTTGGTCCACATGTTAATTATTTGTTAACTATTGAAAGGTCTATGAAGAAAGCAGCAAGATAAAGCTCCAGATGTCATAGCTTTTTAGCTATGTCATTTGTCATTTTTTATAGATGTCATTTATAGATGACTGTAGGTGCTAAAAAGTTAGAAGCGGAGAAATTCTTCAGCCTTTTCTCAACATTCTGTGAGAAGACTGTCTTTCCCATGTAAACTATTCTAAACAAGGTCAGAGTTTCATAAACTTCTTGCACCTGCAGGCTGTTTTGCAAGATTGTTATGGCTTTGACTTTGTTTAAGATAGTTTACATAGGAAAGACAGTCTTCTCACAGAATATTGAGAAAAGGCTGAAGACCTTTCTCCGCTTCTAACTTTTTAGCACCTATAGATGACATTTATTTTTTTAGATATCATCTGAAGAACAGATCTTTCTCTTCTTCATCTGCTTATTCTGCACCTGTGATTTGAACTACAAAAAGACTGTGAACTGGCTGCATTGGTGCATCACTGGGCCTCTCTGTGTATATATACCATTCCCTATGGCTGTGGCTTGCTTTTCTGTCCATGAGAGTAGGGAGGAGAAAGGTGTGTCCCAGTGATGCCTGTGTCTGCTCAGCAGAGCCTTCAAGTCATGAACCTCAGATCAGAAGAGCTCTTTGTGTATCACCTTTCTGCGCAACACTGTGTATTGCTTCACAGGATGGTTGAATAGATTCTAAGTTCTTTACCTGTAGGAATGTGGTTAATGTTGGGCAATGGGGGTTTTATTGGTTTGCAGTATTTGGAGAAATGAGTGGCTCCCTGTGGAAGGTTGTTTTCTGTAAGTCAGTAAGTGGATTTGGCATGATGCCTGCTGCTGGCATGTCCTCTTGGCTGCTTGGTCAGGTCTTCCAGGCTGATGGGTGCCTCCAGGCAAGGTATCCCTGCCTGTCAGCAGGTAATACTCTTTCTCTATCCACTTTTCTGCTGACACACTTGTCTATACATTTAAAAACCTCACTATGATTGAAACAGTTGTAAAAGGGTTAAAACAAGATGCTTCCACATCATCCTTAGGCTTGCTAACTGGCAGAAGGAAGAGCTGAGGGAATGTCAAGCCATGCTTTGCTTAAGTTTGGAGAATTGGAAGTGAGGATGGGACCCAGGCACTGAAGGAGATATGAGTCTTTAAAACAACACTGGTTTTAGTGAAGCTCATAATGGCATTTATTATTTTTTCTGGTATTCTTACAGAATACTATTATTTATGCTGTTTCTTAACTTCATCCACTTTCTCATCAGCTTTTGCACAGGACAGGCCTCTGGCTTCTATTATATACTGGTACAAAGGTGATGTTTTTTTGAAGGGTTTTTCCCTTGTGTTTTGCCAGCTCCATATTTTACTCACATAAGCACAGAAACACAATTTTCTTAGAAGAACATAATCCTTTATGGGGAACCCATTCTTCTTGTAACCCACTCAGATGCAATCAACATCTTACTACAGGTAAATTTGTCATGTTAAAAAGGTATTTCCTCAACTACTCCTGGCTATGTTGCATTTTTTCCATTCTTCTCCTGCTGCATTTCAAGGTGAACTGAGGAGTAAAAATTAAAATAGTCAGATGTATATTTATGTGCTGCATGTATCTGAAATTCATGTTGGAGCATTATGGAGGGGAGAGGACCAGACATTCTTCAGATATAAATATCTATTACCTTTCTAAATGTTTCTTTTTTCTCTTCATCTGTGAAATCAAGTTGGTACTCCCTGAAAAGTATTCAGGAATGTGTCCTTCCATGAAATCACAAATACTAACAAAACAGATAGATTCCTGATGCTTACAGAGCGGCTTATCAGCATTAACTCCAGCTAGTAAGTAAATACTTCACAGACTTGACAAAGAATAGCAAATGTTTCTGTTTATGTTCCTTAGAAGTGAGTTCTGTGTTAAATTCTCCTCGGTTACTAGTTTTCAGCATATTCAACACATAGAATGGGTCGAGGCTTCTGGTTTGGATTTTGGATTTCAAAAACAGTGTTTACTTCTGCCTTCATATTTTTGAGTTAACTGTGTAATCCAGAATTGAGAGCAGGAACAAGTCTGAATGCAGCAATACAGAATAATGCTCTGGAGTGTCTTGTAATTAATTTTCAAGAGGAAGTACATCTGGTATAAAAAGCTCTGGTAAGGAGAGTTTCTGTTAACGAGCACAGAAAGACTTTGAAAGTTTTAAATATGTTTTCAAGTGCTCATGTGTGCCTGTCTGTGTCTCTGTGTTTGATTATCTGATTTCCCAGAAATCTGTCTGTCTGGCCTTTATATTTCATTCAATACCCAGCTAGAACTGGGTATCACAGTATCTTAAGCCAAAGAGTCAGCGTTTCCAGTCTTCCTGCCTTCCCAGAAGAGTCAGTTGATAGGTAGTTGTCATTTGCTGTGTTCAGGAAATACCCTTATGTGATTTTAATTGGTAACTGTTAGTCAAAAACATACCTCTACACCTTTCCCAATTTAAAATGAGCAGTGAAGTTTCAGAGAAGCACAAACCCAAGAAGACTCAGGAAACATTGAAGAAGATTCAGCATTTTGTTAAAGACAGTGCTCACCTAAGGCTATGCAGCAGCAGAGTAACTAAGGATCAGATCTTTGGTGAGGTTTGAGGGGGACTCTTCTGCAGAGTTAAATGGAGGAGGGACTGTGTGTTGAGTTCTCTGGTGCCCATCAGAATCTGTGAGAGATATTCCAGTAGGCTCTGTGAAGAGTGGGTGGTTAATTTTTAAAGGTAAGTATCTCAGAGGGGGCAGAGTCTGGCAAGTAGGAGCAGCTTACTCAGCAACAGGCTCAGCAGCAGGCTCTGCAGCACACAGCATGCCTCATGCTGCCACCCAGCCAAGACTGGACACTGCGGGTATGACCCTTCTTCCTTCTCACCAGCATTTTGAGTGAAGCTAACTTTTTCTTTGCCAGTATCATAATTACATCAGTCTCTTTGAGAAACCATTTCCTGGTTGTTTTTCTTCTCTATTGAAAATTCCTCTAAGAAAATAACAAGTAGAAGTGGGTCAGTCCCACAAAGCCTGTACCAATTCACTATCACAGGAATCATGGGCTTTTTCTTTTTTTGAAGCACATCTAATTCACTGTCACTGGGTGAAATCAGTAAAAGCTCAAGCACATATTTGCAGGAATGTACTGTGACTGTACTTGTGTGTCCTTCATTTACCAGTAACAATATAGATCAATACAGAGAACATTTCTATGCATCAGAGATGTTGATGTTTTTTAAGGTTAAATGTTTTTTCTGACTTTACAACTTTGTTGAGATTTCCAAAACTATACCCAAGCAGCTGTTGGGACAGAAGGCCTTGCAGGGAGAAAGTTACAGAGCCATTTGCAGCAATGTTGTCCTGACAGGGTGGGGAAATAGGATCTAGGGAGAAGACTGTGGATGTAACTGTATAACAAAAAAAAAAAAAAAAAGAATCAGAAATTAAGGGAGAGAGAGGCTTGGGGAGAACTTGTATTACTATAAAAATAAATTCTGCCTTTACAGAGAAGTTAGAAATGGCATGACAGGTTCAAGCTTCATGTCTGTCATGGCACACTGGTTTAAAGCCCTCTAGTTTACATCTTATGCATAGATCATCTAAGTTCCTACTCTGTCCTTTTCCTGGACACATTTATCCATATCTGGACTCCTACCTCTGTTGCTATTGCAGTTTGCCTCCCACTGTGTCTGAAGGAGGGTGGCCCAGTTTACAATGACTCAGATAGGGTCCATATTACTCCCGGACTGCTTTTATAACAGCGTAAGATGATACAGTCTGACTGCAAATCACTGTTCAGCAGCAGTTGCAGAAGGAAGTTGTCGTGTTTTACCTCACAGATTTATCAGCCTTGATTATAAGGAGTACACTAGGAACATGCAGACACTGAGTATGTGTAAAATTAGGGGCCAGCAAAGATAAAAACTGCCTTGAAATACATTAATACCTAATTAATCTTCAGTAGAAAGCTGTCTAACACTGTGCTGAATTATATTTAGTTCTGCATTTGGTGTTTGTTGCTCTAAAGAAACAAAGCTAATCACAGCTATTTAAGAAAAAAAAACCAAAACAACCCAGAAAAAAACCCTGCAAAACATTTAAGGAGAAAAGGAGACAGATTTTTCCATGAACACACACCTTTGTCACCTTTAATAAATTAGAGGAGAAGCCACTATTAGTTCAACTTACTGTATAGATCACTGCGGAGATCGCATATTACTGTATAAATTCCTGTACTAATTACCATTGTCTTTGTAATAAATGACAACATTCCCTTCTGTTACATGCATGGCAACAAAATAACAAGTAATGCAAGATGAATATACAAGAAAGAAAAACTAGTTAAAGATCTGGAGAGGGAGGAAAAAGTCCCATGATTATGTGTAGGATTTTAGGTGGAAAAGTAATCTGTGAAACACAGAGTAAGATACAGTTACAAAATTGTCATCATGAAGCTGTTTGCATTAGATCTTAATGACCTTATAACACATAATTCAAGCAAGCTAAGAGATTTTTCAGAGACTTCTGATAACTTGGTAAATCTCAATTGATTTTCCAAGGTAAATGCTGTGTGGTCTGGTGTTTGTGGATGACTGATGGTCAGATAATGCCATTCCAGAAAATCTGCTGACAAATATGAAGTTTTATAGAATGTGGCAGCCAGTGGAGAGTTTCTATCAGAGTGCTTGTAAATCAGATCAAATACAATCCTATGTGGATCCCAAACCCCAGTTCCTAATGGACTCTGTGAATGGTCCAAAACGCAATCCTAGAGACGAATACCATAGCTCTGGTCAGGTCCTCAAGGTTTGTGTTCCTGTGCCCTTCGTGCCTGTGGGTAGGCAGAAATAACTAGGCAGAGAAGGTGTATCTAGGACTCCTGTTGGCTGCAGGTTCCGTGAGAATGATTTGCATCCTTTTTCTTACATTAAATTAAAAGGTTTCTGGCATTTGCAGTTGATTTATTTCTTTAGGCAGGGGGATGTAGCACCATTTACCTGACATGGCTAGGGATTTATTAGGTTATTAAAGCTGTCAAAAGTCACAAAATGCTATATTTTACTTGCCAGTTACGTTCATTGTCCTTGAAAGTGACAGAGATGGGCAGAAACATGGTGCCGTATAAAACCACATGGATTTGCAGAGGTACAGAAATATTAACAGTGAAGGGGCCTGTGCACCGTTTATCACAAATGCCATTTGCTTTTTTATTTCCCCTTGTTTTACAGAAAGAGATGACAACCAGGATGTGTCACTAAAAACTACCCACTGAAGAAAAGCAAAGTCCAATTTCCTTCCTACTGCAGAGGTCAAGAACATGACAGCCCTCATGGACTGAGCCTGCTTGTTAATCCCTGAAGGCAGTAAAGTTGGGAACCACAGTTACTGTCACAAATACTCCTCTCCAGTGTCAATGTTGTTAACCCTAAATATGCTGCTAGGAACATCATCTGAGCAACATGGATTATTGAGAAAAAGAAGAATCATATTAGTTCTAGCTCCTTTATTAGGGATAAGAACCTCTTCAGCTACAAACAGTGGCAGACAGTGCTCCTGCTGCTAAAGCTTTACTGAAATTCAGATCCCTGGGCTGACCTCCAGACTAGTTGTTTTGAAATGAAATCTGCAATCTTGCTTTCTTTTTCTTTTGTTTCTTGGTATGTGCTTTCTTTCCTAACTGAAACAGACCATTAAGAGGTTCTGGAATCATAGAAGACTTAGCCTTTAATGCCCCCTACCCTGCTCCAGGCCACCCAAGGCTTGGCCCCCATTCCCAAATGCCAGCAAGCCTTGTATTTCCGGGAAGACAGCCATCTCCTTCAGCTGAACAGGCAGTTTATGCTTCATTGTGACTCGTAATTTAATGACAATGGGAGGGTTTCTGATCTCAACTACATGAACAGGGATCCAGATATAGCTCTGCAGTGCTGAGGTATTTTCCTTGAATTCATGCTGTGACTGACAGCAAATGTTCTCAGTATCTCTATATTACATAAAAAAACCAGCTACAGTCATCATTTTCCTGAAGTACCCTATGAAGTACACCAATCTGTCATGTAGTTTAATATCCTTCTATCCCCTTAGGAAAAGGATCCTCTCAATCACCCTAAAGTTTCATCCTTTCAGAGAAAAAGAAATTTAATTTGAGTAACTTGCAGGAAGATACAGTGAAGATGAGTAGTAAAAAAGGTTAGAGCAGGAGGGACTGATTGAAGGTCTCTATTGCAGCTAAACAGTGCCCAGCAATGTGACTTGCTTTATACACTGGGCTAACACAATATTTTTTTCCAGAACTTAATCCAATTTACTTAATTAACTCATGTATGGACAGCCCAGAAGGATCCATTGCAGTAAATCAAGTCTTCTACGCCAAATATGCCCTGAGGAGGCTTTCTTCTGGGGAAAAAAAAAACTAAAAAATGAAAGTGATAACTTAAGAGAGGTATCACAAGATAAATACTTCTGAATAAATGGGAATCAAGTGGAACACATCTATGTATTCTGTGCCTTGTAATGAATTTTGCACATTTGTGTTATTGTGAAAAGTTACTTTTCCCTGAATAAGTGCTGAACTCTGTTCCTGCGTTCTCCTCGAGTAAGTTAGGTATGTTTACATCTTCTGAGACAGCAATAGAAGAAAATCTCATGGAGTATCCAGTGATTGGAACATTTGAAACAGAGGGGTAGCAGATAGTAAAGAATAACAGCAAATATTTTCTAGCTCAATCTTGTAGCACATTCTGATTTACTTGCCTGCTTGCTTAAATAAGGGCTTGTAAAATGTCAGTGATCACATTCTTGCTGGAAAAAAGTGCTTTTGTCTGTGAACATTTGGTGTACCTATGGTGGGGGCTTTTCTGCATCTCTAGAACTACACAAGCAGCATTATCCTTTGCTTTCAAGGGGATGGACCTAAGTGTTCCTATCTCCTTTGGCAGTGTTTGCAATCAGGTTAATTCTTTGGGGATTGGAATGTGCAGACAGCTGATTTCTGTCCTGCTGCCACTTCTGCAGGATATATCTAGCTTCTGGAATTCATTGCCACAGCTACTCCTGAGCTTGCCTCATTTTAAAGATGAAAAATGTGATATCTTTGGGGTGGTTCATGTAGGTGGCAACTGCCTGGAATTAAAACTTCAATTGCTTATAATGGGTTTCTTGAACTCCTCCAAAGTGCCTGGGCTGTGGCACTGTTTGAGATGGAGCTGTAGCCGATGCAGTGCTCTTGAATTCCACTGCCACCATGGACAATTGCCATGTGGTGTTCTCAGTCTGGGCAGTACTGTATTTGAAAGATTAACATGAAGATGCAAATGTGTGGAATTTTGTGTATAAAGATCAAAGTCACTACACAAATTGAAAAACGTGGTATTTTATGCATAATTTATTCTTCATTTTATTACACTACTTACCATATGCTGTTTTGAGACCACTCACTGCAGCTCAGTCTGAAGATTAGGCAGAATTTTTTCTCTGTTACCTTTCCGTGAATTTATTAATTTTGTGAATGCAAAACTTAGCTGTTGGAGTGTTTTCCTTTTCTTTTAAATGTTTTTTTTTTCCCACAAACCCACAAGTTTCATTTTCTCATATGGCACACTATATGAGGGAAAAGGGTGAAATGCAGAGTTGAACCCTAGAGGATTTGTGTTTGACCTGGCCAAAATCCCTGTAATGGGAAAAGCCCGTTATTATGCAGGAGATGAACCAGCTGCAAAGGAGAAAGGTGAACTTGTTTTGGTTGTTTATTCTGCTAGGAAGAACATGGAGTTTCCTTCCTCCAAATGACAAGGTGTGGCCTTCTGCTGAGTATCTCCCAAGAGGTACTCTTGCTTCCGCAATGCAGCTATTCAGCCACCACCTGACCATGTCATGCCATGGGCCATTTCTCCTGTTCCACTCCGTGGTAGCTGACAAGCAAATATGAATGTTTGGAATCTGGCGTCACTACGTAAAAGTATCATTGTACCCCTTCCCGTAGAGAGAGAAGGGCAGTTTCCTCTTGAATCTTGTGATCAAGGATTCCAGTTTCATCAGTAATTAGCTCAGGGCCGCAAACAGACAGAATCGTGTTTTGGTTGTTAATGCTTTTTCTACCTGATCTTATTATTATGTATGTTCCTAATAATGCCAGCATTCCATATTGTTCTGGGATTGGGAAAAGTGGGGGGAGGAGAGGGAGAAAAGGTTATTGTTTGGATTTTTTGTTTTGTTGTGCTTTTTAAATTACCTTTCTAGTTCTTCAATCAGGTTGTGTTTTTCCTGCCTAATTTTTTTTCCTGATACTTACCTTTAGAGATGCTGTTGTGTTAAGCTTCAAGGCACTTTGTACTGCCTTTATAGAGGAATCATTTCAACTGAGTGAAAATTCAGCATTACTTCAGAGTGTGAAAGGTTCCTATGACACCAAACTTGTCTTCAGTGGTTTAAGAGTTAAGAGCTTTCATTGACTGTCTCTGTAATAAGACTCTGTAATGAACTTCTGCTTTGTGTGAACATAGATTAGTGACAACTGTAATATGAAATTAAACTGAACATAACCTCCCTTAGGTTTAATGAACAATGGAGTCCCAGCGTCTGTTGCAGGGTGGGTTTTTTTTCACTAATCCACAACAGCGAAATTGATGATTTCTATCAGATTTGAGAGAAGTTGGGGACTTACGAAACTTACTGGTTTTCTCCAAGAACTCAGGCTCTAAGTAGCAAAACTTACACCAGGCAAGTTACTTGATTCTCCTGATGAATGGATTCATTACGAACAAGGCAGGGAAAGAGGAGTAAAACAGGTAACGTGTAACTCTACAGGGACCTACAGACAACAACTCAAGATGTGCAGAAGCTTAATGGGTAAACATTGTCCTCAGTGATCACAAATTCCTGGTCTGTGGAGAGGATACAGAGAATGATACTCTTTGTAGTTGGGAAGCCACTCTTGTCAAGTCTCTATTAACAACAGACTAAAAGATCTTTTAGCACCTTTGGGTTAAATAAATTACACATTTTGGAGCCCTCTCACAAAAAGCTACTCCCTCCTGTCACTTTTCACCTTTTCTGCGTGTTATTGAGGTTTCTCATTTTCCACGTGTGAGGTCTCAGAGCCAGCCTTCAGCCTTTCAGTGTTCCTTTTGCTTCCCCAAGGACAGTGCTGTTACAAACAGTAGCTTTCTCGCCTCCCTCTGTGCCTCCAGAAGGGCTACCTCTCACCCATGCCCTCTGAAGAGAGACCATCGAGGGCTGGCTGTTTATCATCTCTTCAGAAGAACAGAAGCAAGAGAACAGGAGGTACCTGCAAGAGCAGCAAAACAGGAGTCACTGCATGTAAAACAGGAATATGATTGCTATACTAAAGCATGCTCTATGGGCTTTAGAAAGGGGATAACACTGGGTCACCCACTATAGACAAGTGGTGAGTATTTAGACATTTTTTCCTGTATCTTGGAAAAAAATTTTAATAAAAACATTATTAATAATTATGGAGACTATTCCAAAGGCAGGGCAAGCCAAATCAGCACTAAGAACCTGGTGGTGGTGAACATTTAAATAAAAAACTATCGAAGTTGATTTTTTCATGTATTTTATGCTAAATAGGCAGTGATTTCCAAGGTTTAGCCAAATATATTAGAGCTCTTAAAGTAGTTTCTGTTCTGTGTTTTACTAAGTTTTCCTGTTTTAAAGACAGATGTAATTAATATAAGTTATAATAATTTCCTCCCAGGGAAAAAAATAAATTACTTGTCCAGTCTAATACATGCATGTCTGTGTATGTGCATGTGTGCATATATATGCATATGTATGTGTGCGTGTGTCTGTCTGTCTCTTTGGGGATATGGATGTGGAAGCATCAGCATATGCATGTGTACACTCCCTGCTCTTTCCCATAAAATAAATTTTTTAAATTTTGGTAATTTTTAAGGGGAATGCCTCTTTCTAAGAAATGAGTGGTTGACCTATTTCCTTCCTCCATGCATCAGCTCTGTTTGGTGTCTTAATTTTTTTTAATGATGTCACGTTTCAGACTTTTTTAGTTCTGTTTGTTATTAAATAATTGTTCAACTGTATGGGAAGAGAGACTGACATTAGCTGTTGTAGTCATTAAAAGAAAAGGAAAGTTTACTTTCCAAACCAATCATAATGGATGAAGCAATGGAATACAAATATAAATAAAATAAACATAACAATACAGAAGTCTTGTGAAGTTATTTGGCATGTAACTCTTCAGTAACTATATGCATATAGTTTTCATACCACAGAGTAGAATTCCCTGGCAGGCTCCCAGGACTCAGAGGTGAGTGAGATCCATCACTGTCAATGCACCAGCTTCACAGTCCTAGTGTCACCAGTGTGACACCAAGAAAAATTGACCAAATGTCATGCTAATACAAACTGGCCAGCCTCTCACCAACACCGTGGGATCAGACAAGGCATGTGAGTAGCGTTCCTTATCTAAGCTGGCCTGCTCATTTTTGCCTGTCAAATCTTTGAGCTTGGCTAACTCACAGGCTTCATCATGTCCTTCAGCTGGCTCCTGATGAGACACTCCAAGGAGTGTCCAGGAGTGACGTGTAAGTAGCACCAAGCCAGTTAAAGGCAAAATTTCATCTCCTAAAAACAAAACTAAAGAGCCTCGGTTAGAATTTGGCTGCCACAGAGGGAAAAGAGCTCTAATTGGACAATAGAAACACCTCCGGTGTACACACTTGGGAGCTCACTGCATTGTTTTCTTTGTCCTCGTTCCTGAAGCACAGATAACCACATATATGTGCATAATTACACGTAAAGCTACTGTACCTAATACGAGTCAGCTACGGAGCTCAAGGGGAGCAGGAGCATCGGGGTTAAGAATGGTATTGTAGAGACAACACCCAGGAGGAAAGCTGATGCTGGACTTTGGGTGTCTCTCTCTGGCACGGGGAGGATCTGAAGATTAGAGATGCTGGGACTAATGGAGTAACTGGAAAACAGCTGCTGAGTGAAGCTGAGGAACTTGACAAGCTGAAAGAAGCGCAATGGCGAGGGTAGCAGGAAGTTTTGCAAGGTAGCATGTGCATCTCTGTACGCCTCTGAATGGAGGACTGTGCCACCATTCAGAGGACCCTCAAAAGTTTGTAGAAAAATGCCAAGAGAAAGCTCCTGAAGTTGAATAAAGGGAAATGGAAAGTCTTGCAATTGAGAGGACCAGACTCAGCCTGTATATGCAGGGGCGACCCAACTGGAAAGCAGTTTGGCAGGGAAGGACCCAGCGCCCCAGTGGACTCCAAGGTGACCGCAACCCAATAATCTGCCTTCATGACAGATATGTCAAATAGCCTCCTGGACTGCATTAAGAGGAGTGTTAGCAGCAGTTTAAGGTGTGATCAGCCCTGGTGAGACATGCCTGGAGTGCTAAGTCCACTCCTGGGCTCATCAATACAAGAGACAGTACAGACTGGAGCAATGCAGAAAAGGGCCACAAGGATGATGAATGGACCAGGGCATCTCTCACACAAGGAGAAGCTGAAAGAGATGGGACTGTTCATCCTGTAGAAGGCCAATGGGGGATGTTATCCCTATGTGTAAACTTTTGATGAGGTGAGTAAGACAATCAGACTCTTCTTAATGGTATCCAATGACAGAAGCAATTGGACACAAAGTACAGGAAACTCCTGTTAAACACATGAAAAACCTATTCAAAGTGACCCTGCTCTGAATGTGGCATTGGACTAGGGACCGCCAGCAGTGCCTCCAATCCAGTGGTGGGCCTGCCACCACAGCAGCCTACCTAGGCTGTCCAGCAGTGATGAGGCTCTTCAGTCTGCTGTTGACAATTCCCCTGTCAAGGTCAGAAGAGACCTATTCTGTCAGGGGAAAGCACTGTAGGAAACCCTTTCCTATACAACATTGTTGCATGCCTCCCTCATTTTCCCTGTCCTGATGCCTTACAAGTGGAAGGCACCTCCCTGCATCAGCCGAGAAGCAAAGGAGCAGAGCAGAAGTGACACTGGCTATTGCAGCCCACGTGCCTTGCTGCACTGCACAAGTTGTCTCATCTGTGTCATTGCCACCATGACTGGGATGATATTTTCCTGCTGCTGCTCAATATGATGGCAAAGCAGGATTCAGCCTCCCTCTTCTATTCCAAACTGCTCTCCACAGTCCTTGGAGACAGCGTAAAATAAAAGTGAGGCAAACCCAGCAGGCAATGGGGTGAAAAACAAGCAGATCTTCCTGATTAAAAAAAAACAGATCTGACACAGAACAGATGGCACTCATGGTTTGAAACCTTAGATGGTGTTTAATATGTCATGGCAATTAGAGCAGTTCAAGTAAGTTCACAGGTCATCTGAAGGTGTCACCCACCTGGTGCATGCATTTTGGGAAGTGGAGCCATTCTCAAGCCACACATTACTCACACCCCCAAAACCCATACTATAGGTAATTACTAAGCATTCAGTAATAAATATGGCACAAAGGGTAGCAGTAGTTAGGAGGGGAGGTGCATAAACAGTAGTGCTCCCTTGGTGTAATCACATTCTATCCATCAAAAAGTGAAAAAAAACCCACAACAACACAAAAGCAAAACCAGACCAATTAGGAAATTTGGCATTTATAATGTATCAACTGCATCACAGAGCACTCCTAGAGCACCACAAAATCTTGTCAGGCTACTCAGCTCTGCAAATCAGGACACTTTTTTTTTTTTTTTTTTTTTTTCCAGTGGTAAGCCCGTTTCATATTACTTTCTGACTTACAATGGGCAACAGCCACCAGTTCATGTACTTGAAAGGTCCCAAGGCAAGAGACTGGCTTCTAAAAAGTGACATCACTTTCACCAAATGAAGGAAGGAGCTTGCTGAACACACCTAGCTTTATGTGGATGGAGCAGCAAAACATCAAAATGGCTGGGAACGCACTGAACAAAGCTTCATCCTTTATTGCTGGTAGTCTCTGGCTCAGCAGTGCTGTCGTTTTAGACAAATTGTCGATTTGTTTTCTATACACAGGCATCAGTGTTCATTAGGAAAAAGAGAATCAGTGGATGCAGTGATAGTAACAGAATTCTGGCCCAGGTTTGGAAGACCTCCTGAGTCTGCAGATAGGTCGAAAGTCAGCTGTGAGTGATTATCCAAGCCTTGTCTCACCATGCTGTGCTGGAGTGCACTTCATTCATGGTCTCTGTCTTTCAGCCTCCCCTGGTGTCAAGCTGTAAAAATCAGTATTTCCACAAACTGTTCCATTGTGCTCCCAGAAGACAACTGTTTAGTAAACTAAATGTATGTGCACTTTATACTATGTTAACAGAATAAAGAAAACTATTCCACCACCTGTTTAAACTTTCTGAGGCTTTATCTTAGAAAATTGTGAGAGAAATAAGCTAACAGTACAGCCTAAAACCTCTCATAATTACCAGTAGCTTCAGGGACACACAGAGGTAAGACCTACAGAGTTAAGTCCAAGCATTAAGTCACCTGATCTCCCAGTTGCCACTCCCAGCCATACCAATTCTATGGCCAATTAATCTACCTACTTGATTGCTGAATTTTTAGGGAGCTATGACATGATCAAGTGTGAAGAGACAAATGATATTTACTAGTTGAAATATCTTTAAACCCCCAAAATCCTAATAGTCTAATATACTGCATTTGTCCTTCTCAAGCTGGGTGTTATGCAATACCAAAAGGGAACCTACAGGAAAACTTTTGACAAGGAGTTGTAGTGATAGGACAAGGAATAATAACTTTCAGCTGAAAGAGGGCAGGTTCTGTGAGCTTGCTGAGGCACTGGAACAGGTTGCCCAGGGGTGTTGTTCAAGGAGAGACTGGATGGAGCTCTGAGCAACCTGCTCTAGAGGGAGGTGTCCCTGCCCATGGCAGGTGGGTTGGAACTAGGTGACATTTATGGTTCCTTCCAACCCAAACCATTCTATGGTTCTATGATTTTGTCAATAAATTTCTGACGGAGTGCATGTGCCTGGGAAGGCGAGCTGATTTCCTTAAATAAGCAGATTGCACTGACAGGCCACACTTCATTAAGCATCCCTGCGCTAGATTTTCCTAGAAGAAAAAAAATCAGTAGGAAAAAAAGGAAATTGCACAAAGAGTACTGTTTTGTTTCAGTAGTGGTGTTTGGAGCCCTTTGATCAGACAATCTGCTGATAATTTTCTTCTAAGATGATCATCCATGGCAATGAAATCAGACTTGCCCAGTCTGTGTTTCTGCCTCAGAGTTACTTGGACATGACATATAGTTATAAAAATGGGAGGAACGTTGAACTAAAGGAGGAGTCTGAGTTGACTCAAAAAAATCAACTTTTAGTATCACCAGTGCGTGATCCTGAGCTTTGTCATGTATGTCTGACCCTCAAAATATCTGTTCCAAATAACACACAGAAAATTGAATTTAACTGCTATATGATTGTCTGAGTGTCTGCCAGGGTTTCTGTCTCAAACAATCTGAATGCTCCTGCAGATGAGCAGGAACTGTGATAAATTGCTACCTTAGTTTGACATAGCATTTTGTTGCTATTAGCCAGCATTTCACAAGCTGATTTCATTCAATGGGCCTACATAAATCATCCTTTATGCCAGCCCATTGGAAAAAAACTATTCCAAAATACAAAGTACAGCAGAGAAAAAAAGAGCAAAACAACTAAACAAGCTGATGGATTTACTCTGCAGGCCTTGAGTGTAATGTTGAAGGCCAGCTTGTAGTGCTGTTGTTTCTGACACTGCCACTTCAGGTGCTGGGGAAAAAAAAGTCTTTATTTTGTGGCTTTTGATTTGTGAGCTCTTGCATTTCCACGAATTGCCATTATCCAAACTGGTCTCTGAAAAGTGATCAAACTACTGTAATGGCAACATAACAAAACTCAAAACTCACACCTGAGATCAAACTCATGGCTAAAAAATTGACCTCTACAAAGCAAGTAGTACAAAGACCTTCTTAGAGCTGTTCATCCATTCACTAACTGGAATGACAAATGGGACTGAACTTCACTGCCACTTCCTGTTCTTAGTTTGGAGGTGGCTTTGCAGGATTCAAGGTGGACCTAATGGCATTCATTTGAAACAGCTGCTCTAACAGGGTGGCTACTTCCCACATCTGTGGCACAGTCAAAGGCTCATTAGTTGATCCAGCTAGCACAGTTACGGGCCGTAGTCAAAAGGATGAAAAAAACTTCTCTGGGAGGGAACAATCTGATTTTTACTTATGCCTCAACATATGTAACGCATTGTAATAGAAGAGATAATGCTTGTTAATCAAATCTTGCTTATGCTAGTAGAAAAACCAGATGTCAGCCTTGAACCAAGGAAGAGTGGGGCCTTACATTGAATGCAGACATCCGGTAATGTAAACAATGCTTGTGCAAGCTTTGCGCTTATGCAGGATGTAGCGAAACACACACAGGACAGGACAGCCACAAGAGGAAGACTCGGGGCCTTCATCCCAGCGACCACCAGGACGCAGAAAAAGACCCCCTTAGCAACAGATGGCACGGACGCAGAGTACACCGAAGAAGACACGTACACCGGAAATAAGGGACTATAAAGTTGTGGCTCCGGGGAGGGGGGGGTCGCGAGCCGCTCATGGCCGCCCAGCACTGCTTTTGCTTGGTAATTACTTGCCAAATAATTTATAGTAAATTGATATATTATTTTACTTAACTGGCTCACTGATTCTGTCCGAGCAATTTATAACAACATGAGGTGAAAGATGCCTATAGGGTCTGTACACGTGCTGGGAGCCCTGTCCCTGGGGAGGCTTCGCCTGACAGCCGATCGGGGCAGGGAAAGCTTCCACAATCAGGCTTCGAGCACCCCCCACACCCCCCAACCTGCCGTGGGGTAAATGCCTGGATGCCTCCGAAGAATGCCCGCCAAAAATGCCCACCAAAAATGCCCGCGAAGTCGGGCTGTGGGAGCAGCCTTAGCACNCTTGCTCGGTCGTCTTGTCCCTTCTCCCCGCCTCTCGCCTTTTCCTCCCTGGGGTCCTGCTTCCCTGCCCGTACCTGCTTTGCCCCGCTTCACCTTTTCCGTGAACCAGCTCACCTCCGGGACGACCTCGTGCTCCGCTGCCTCCCCGACGAGCGGCCGCCCCCGCAGCCAGCCGCCCCCGCCGTGTTTCCCAGGCGCAGCCGCAGACGCCGCCACCCGCACCCAGCCGAGCCCACAGCCGCAGCCACCGGCCGCAGCACGAGCCTGCTTGCACCCAGCCGTGATTGCCGTCGCCGCTGTGTTTCCTGCGCTGCCCGCCACACCAACCTGCTGCAGCACTAGCCCATCGCGACCAGCTGTCTCTGCCGCCTGCACCCAGCCGCGACCGCCGCTGTCGCCGCGTTCCCCGCGCTGCAGCCGCAGCCACCGCCGCCGCCTGCACTTAATTGCGCTCGCAGCCACAGCGCCCCAGCACTGAGAACCCGCAGCTGGCTCCAGGACTGCCCCCGTAGCCACAGCGGCAGGTTCTTCGCCGACGGAAGGGACACACACTCTGCTACTGCTTGGAAATCGCGCCCAGCCCGCCACAGGAGCTACACAGACGCACCGCGGTTCACAGCACGCACACTCCGTCTGCCGAGCTGACGCTGGCAGAGAGCCGGGGTTCTTGGGGTAACGCTGTCCCTGTCTTCTGTTTCTTTCTCCATCTCTCTTCTTCCCTCTCTGCTCCCTTTTCTATCCCGCTTTAGTAGGAACACTTAACTTTTTTTTAATTGATAAACGGTTCTCAGATATAATATTGCTGTGTTTGCGCTTTATTTTCGTCCGAGAAATCTACCAAAAGAATCCTCCCCAACTCCCCCCTTTATAGCGGAAGGGGACATTCTCCTTTTCTCAAGAGGAAAAAAGAGATGTACAGAGCAGAGAAACCCACAGCACAAGAAAGTGAATGAGAAAGGTCTTTGTTTGAACCAATAAAAGAATAAAAGACGATAAACAGAGATATTTAACAGAGATATTTAGGGTATTTAACTTCTACTGAAAGAGCTGGAAACTGTTACTGATTGTGATAAATGTTGTCTTTCGCATATAGGATTTTAACATTTATAAGTGATGATGTACGATGTAGAAATAGTGTTAAGGTTAAATGTAGTTAAGTAGAAACGAGATTAAGGTAAATTGTAACTTCGAAATAGTTGTAATATTTTAAGAAATGTATTAATAGACACATGGTAATAAATGTCTTTTGAGTTGCGAAACTACAGAGCCAAGAACCAAGATCTCTCAGAGAAACAAGAAACGAAGAAGATAAACCGCATGCATCCCAGGAAGACTGTTATCTCATCAAAACTCACACCTCCCAAGGAAGCTGTCAGCTACAAATTAGGCTGGAGACTGGGGAGGCACCGGAAAGAGGGTGCCTGTCTTCAATTCTGAAGCTATCCAGAGGACTGAAGCGGCGTCCTGCTGGCGGAAGGGGGGCAGAGACCCGAGAGGGGGGAAAGTTGAGTGAAGTGTAAATTATTTTCTGGGCTTAATGAATATGTAACAGTTTAAGAGAGTATTTAAGTCCACAGTAAAATGAATGGGGGGCGCCTCTGGCAATATTGCCAAGCGCCCCAGCGCTGTGAAATGCCTTTGTTCTACTAATAAATGTTCAATATTATATTTCTAAAAATTTAGTTCTTGAATTCATTCTTTTCATGGTTAAATATTTGCAAGTCCAAACTCTGAAGCAGTATTTTTTTTTTTACTCTTCTAGTTCCTATGTAAAAGTAAAAATATCAGCTGTTGCCAATGTACTTTTATATTTAAACAAAGGAAAAAAAGACTGTCTCTTCTATAGTTGTTTTACTGTACAGACTTCAAGCTCTTCAGGTTGTGGGTTTTTTGGTTTCTTTTTTTGGTGTGTTTTTTTTTTGTTTGTTTGTTTTGGTTTTTTTTGTTTTGTTTTTGTTTGTTTGTTTGTTTGTTTGTTTGTTTGTTCGGTTTGTTTTTTTTTGGTTGGTTGGGTTGCTTGGTTTGGTTTTCTTTTGTTTTCTTAAGCACCTCTGCTGCTCTGCCTTTGGCTTTCTGTCCTAAGTCTAGGGGGAGGCAAAAAAAAAAAATCAGGAAATGTCCAAATCCTTTTGTCTTGTTCTCTCTGTAGGCTAAAGTCACTAAACCTTTTTTTTTGGATGTCAAACCCAAGTCCATAAAAGTGAATTACTAAAATTCTGTTCAGAGCAAAGTTGTGGCAAGGAATAATCATGTTAGAAATGGCACTGGAACTCCCATTCCTTAAGGTTGCTGTGTAATCACTATATATATATTTTTAGTTGTGAGATGGAAAAATCGGTTTTCTTTGCAAGTGAAATGCAACATACTCCATTTGCTGGCTTTAACTAAAACCTAATTCTGTAATTGATGGACAGAAAGAAATTCATGAGGAAAAATTAGTTCCTAGACTAGTATGAAGTGCCTCATATTTTATTCTGTTCTAGGGATTAATTTCTTTTTTATTTTTTCGGGCTGTTGCTGGGGATTTTGTGTGTGCGTTTGTGAGGATTTGTTAGTAACAGCCTCCTCTGGTACTTGTTTTGGGAAAAACCAAGAAAAGAAGTCACAGAAAATGTCATTTTGCCCAAGAAAATCGTCCACAGGCAGGAGGTATTAGCTGTGGTACACTCAACTGGTTCCCTTCTGGAGCACTCAATGAGGGCAAAGAGAGGAGGAGATAATCCTAAGTAGAATATATGTTTATGTGTGGAATATAAAGCATTTTCAAAGACCATGACAGGATAGTAGGAGGATAGATCTCATTAACTTTGTTCCTCTAGCAATGCTTATTTGTTAAGATGTCAGGCAGTATAATTATTTGTTGAAAAATGAAAATTGAAGAGAATCTGTGATCTGTGGTAAAAGGAGAAAAGTAAATAATAGACAATTAGATTCTTGTAGATCAATTGCAAGACAGCTAGGAACTAGTATCCTGAAATTAAACCTTTTCTAGATTATCTGTATGATACAGATGCACACGTATCTCTTAATTTTCTCTATATGGAAGCAAAATACATACATAACCAATTGTGGATAATGACCAACAGTGTCATGTTGTGGGTTTTTTTTCCACAGCCTCTCATTTACCAAGTGTCTAGTTCTGCTAAATCACCCTCTCAGCTCAAAATCACATTTGCTCCTGTCTTGTAGTATAAACACCCTGGTAGCTCTTAACATTGCTTTATACCTCAATTCATTAATAAGTCAATCAGTCACTCCTAGACTGCTTTAGATATGAATCCAAATCTTTAGTGCCACCCACACTGTGCTTGATCTTAGCTTGAATTCCTTGTGGACAGGTCTGTGCACTGCCTGGAATGACTGTGTAGGGAATGCCTGCATGCCAGTCGCCTCTGTGTTGTTCCTCTCCTCTGGAGTGAGGGATTTGTCACTTGAATTCAGTCTACCTCAGTCAGAGGTTAAACCTTTATTTTCCTCCAGTGATAGATGCACTCATCTGTGATGATAAAAAAGATGTTACATTTTCCACCAAAAAGAGTTCAAGTGCTCGTGCCCTAGTGTAAGTTTGGAAAAGTAGTGGCTGTTAAAACCAAAAGTGAATGCCTCTGGGAACACAGATGGATGTCGGATCATAGTCCATTTCACTGAGTCAAAAGCCATTTTACTGAATTGCCAAGGGCTGCAGACTGGATCCAAATGTGCCACACCAGAAATGCTCTTCCTTCTCATCTTTGCATTATTCTGTCAACTTTCAAAAGCTTGCTTAACGTGTATAAAGTGAGTCAAAAGTAATTCAGCTAATGAAAGTGCTGATTAAATAAATATTTACAAACTGTGGACTTCTACTGTCCTAATATAATTATGTTGTTTCTCAGTTGCTGGATTTTATTCATATTTTTGTTCTGCAACTCTCTCTCGGTTTTTTTTAGTTTACCTTGTAAAAATCTGACTTGTCTTTCGGTAGTCAGCAGAGGGAGCCATATCATTTACTTATATGAGACCTTGTCACTTCAGATCTTACTTGCTCTTTTTTCACTTCAGCTAAGCTAGAAAGATTCTCTAGCCTTAAAATTTCTTTTAAGTGCTCTGGCACAGGAGCAGTCACACAGTTAGTTTGGCAAACTGTTACAGACTAGGAATAGGATATATTTCCCAGGTATTTCATTTAAAGTTAACCACACTTAATGCCAAAAATTACTAAGAGTCTACACTCTGCATTATCTCAACAAAAAAATTGGGTTTTGAAACAATTACATCTTTGAACAAAAACCCTTGTAATCACAAACATGTTTGAAAGAGTTGTAGCTTACAGTCAAGCAAAAATAATAGGTGAGGACAAAGTCCACGTAAGTGAGGCTGATCTAGAATTTGGAGACTGCTGAAACACATAGTTGCAGGTGACTCCAATCTGCCCAGTTGTGCATTTTCATCTCATTATATTTGTGCATAAAACTGAGTATGTCTGTGTCAAACATGAAGTTCCAAGTTTCTCTGTTTCTTTATCCAAGAAACCAGCTGATGGATTTCCCTTTTTTCATCCAGTTATTATTTTTATGAGAAAGATAAAGATATGAGGAAGATATTTTTGATGAGCATTGTGCTAAAATATGAAAGCTGTACTTCAGGGGCCAGTGAGCACTGCAGAGATGCATTTTAAATATCAATCCTTGGAAACAGCATAGTTAAACCAAACTCAGTCTTTAAAATAGCTGTAAAGCTGGTGTAAATCCTCAAAGAAGCAAAATGTGCTTTTGATGACGTAGTTCCTACTAACTAGGTCAGCCAACAAAATCAGACAAGATCCTTTGGGTGTTGAATAGCTGTGCCTGCATTGGGGTCAGTTTTTGGTGTAGAAAAATCCCCTCTAGGTCTCTGCAAGAGACACTACAGACTGGGGCTTAAAAAATGGGGTTTAAGTGAGCAGATATGGATATGAAAGAAACAGGTAGAATCTCAGGTTTCCTTTTTCTCTGTGCTCTGAGTCTCAAAGCTAGGGAAGAAATAGCAAAGAAGCAGAAGCAGTTCCTTGTGTTCCGTGACTTTCTGAACTGCTGTTTGCACGTGGACAACGATAGGCAAGGGTCTGCCAGGGATCTTCTGGAGGCACAATGCAAAGTGGCTGCAACTAAAACAACTGACCAATGTAACAGGTTTCTCACCCACTAAACTCCAAAGCATCAGATGGCCCCCAATCATATTCATCTCCAATCTCAGAGCTTTTCAAATGAAAACTAAGTAGAATCATACAACGGTTTAGGTTGGAAGGCATCTTAAAAGGTCACCAACTCCAACCATCCCTGCAGTGAGCAGGGACATC
>VZTI01000470.1:0-19617 GCA_013397865.1 Struthidea cinerea | reverse complement strand
CCTCTTTTGTTTTCTTTAAATTCTTATAACAAAAAAAAAAAAAAAAAAAAGAGTAAGTAATAAATATTTTGCACCAAAACCACTACAGTGTCTCACACCAGACAGCACTGACACTGCAGTGCAGGCAAACTCACTCGAGCATAGCTTGGATGAAGCTGGCAAGATTTCTTAGCCTTTCTGCTGTCCACAAAACAAACCTCATCCTTTTGAAGTCCCTAGATCTTGGGAGAGCCATGTCCTGGCCTGAAAAAGCAGGGAATGAAGACTGCAAGCAATGTTTCAGCATTCCCAATATTGTTTACACTGATTTAAACCAGGGATCCAAACTGGTGTGAAATCATCCTAATTGGGTCCAGGAATCATCAGCAGCAGAGTGTGAGCTTTGAAGCAGTAGGAAAAGGAGGATTGAAGATAGAGAAGACTGCATTTCAGTGCCTGTGGTGAGGATAATTCTCTGCCAGGTTTGTTCTGTTGTTCAGCTATGATGAAGTTCCTTCAGACCCAGGGTGCTCTGTGGAGCTTATTGGCAGAGCAGTGGAGAGTGTCACTGCCGTAAGTAGAGCAATCCCTCATGAGGAGGGACACACACACACTCTCTCATGCATGTCAGAAAGGAATCATACACAAATTTTTGCACCTATGTATATTCACACAGTCCCAGCTGCACACACAAGTGCACGTGAGACAAGAACACCCAAAGTCACAGCCAGCACAGCTTCATGAGAGGAAAGTCCTGCTTGTCTGATCTGATTTCCTTTTATGACAAGGTAACCCACCTGCTCAATCAAGGGAAGCCAGCTGATATAATCTTTTTGGACATCAGTAAAGCTTTCGATACTGTCTCCCACAGGATCCTTCTGGATGAAATGTCCAGCCCACAGCTGGATAAACACGTCATGTGATGGGTGAGCAACTGGCTCACGGGTCAGGCACAAAGAGTGACGGTGACTGAGGTGACATCAGACTGGTGACCTGTCACTACTGGGCTTCTGTAGTGCTCCATCTTAATCTTTTCCATAAATGACAGGGATGCAGGCTTGGAAGGAAAACTAAGCAAGTTCATAGATGATACAAAACTGGGAGGAGCTGGCAAGTCCCTCAGAGGCAGGGACACCCTGCAGGGAGACCTCATCGAATTAGAGGGCTGGGCAATCACCAACCATATGAGGTTCCACAAGGGCAAGTGCCCATTTCTGCACCTGGGATGGCACAACCCTGGATGTACAGACAGACTGGGGAACGAGAGCCTGGAAAGCAGTGCCATGGAAAGGGACCTGAGGTCCTGGTTGGTGACAAGTTGGATATGAGTCAGCAGTGCCCTGGCAGCCAGGAGAGCCAACAGTGTCCTGGGGGGCATCAATCCCAGCATCACCAGCCGAGCAAGGGAGGGGACTGTCCCACTCTGCTCTGCACTGGGGCAACCTCACCTCGAGTCCTGGATGTAGCTGTGGGCATCACAATTTAAAAGAAGACATTAAGCTATTGGAGAGTCTCCAAAGGAGGCCACAAGGATTGGGAAGGGCCTTGAGGCAAAGCTGTATGAATAGCAGATGAGGTCATTTGGTCTGTTCAGCCTGGGGAGGAGGAGATTGAGGTCAGACCTCATTTCAGTCTACAACTTCCTTGTGAGGGGAAGAGGAGGGGAAGGCACTGATCTCTGCTCTGTGGTGACAGGACTAGAAAGACTAGGCTGAAGTTGTGTTAGAAGAGGTTTAGGTTGGATATTAGAAAAATGTTCTTTGTCCAGAGGGTGGTTGGGTACTGGACCAGGCTCCCCAGGGCAGTGGGCACAGCACCAAGCCTGACAGAGGTCAACAAGAGTTTAAACAACATTCTCAGGCACATAGGGTGACTCTTGGCAGTGTCCTGTGCAGGGCTACGAGTTGGACTCGACGATCCTTGTGGGTCCCTTCCAACTCAGCATATTTTGTGATTCTGTGAAAGAGTGAACCGTGGCCTCTGCTGTGGACATGTGGAGGTGATGGTGACTGGGCTGGAGCATTCTGGAGAGGAGCAAGGTCCCAGACATGGGCTCCACGCACTTCCCTCTGGAAGAGAAGGAGAAGCAGAATTTATGTGGGTTCATTGTTAGGCCGGAGAGCATAAAATCCAGGAACTGGGTCATTCCTTGCCAACAGGGCCACCAAAGACCCCCAAAGCAGTGATCCAGACTGACATAATTTGCTTTTATTACACTTGTCCAGCATGTCACATGAGTCCTCTGCCCAAGCTGATGTGTTTTGATCCAGAATTTCTTGGGCCTGACATCTTGTCACAAAAAACAAACAAAAAAAAATAGATGTGGTGACTGGGAAATGTGCCTGAAATAAAACAGGAAATACAAACACAGCCATTCAGGAAGCCAAACCACAGCCCATAGCATTAAATGGGATGTTTTGCATTTCAAATGTGATATTTTGCATTCAAGATGAGTCTGACAGAAAATGACTTGGGGGCTGAGCAGTGGCTGCATAGGAGCTGGTGGCTTTCTTTGAGCCCTGGCAGAATGAGGCCAATGAGCCCTCAGAGATCTCTGCAGAGCCTTCACCTCCTGGCCCTGCATGTTCTTTGACTCACTCCTGATGTGGTGACAGGCTGCTCCTCATGTATCCTCATATTTTTCTTCCTCCCTGCCCTGTGTCCAGGTGCTCCTCATGACCCAAGACATGTCCTGCACAGAGAAGTGCCAGCCTTGCACTCCTTGCTGCCAGCCTTGTGGCCCCACCCTGCTGGCCAACAGCTGCAATGAGTGATTGGGGTTTTGAGAAAAGCTCAAATGATCTTTTAATAAAAATTCAGACTTTTTATTTAAAAAAGAAAACACAAAACCCCCAAACCTTTTTCACAGGAACTGACTGTGAGGCTCAGGTGAGTCTCTGATTGGTTCCTTTCAGCCCTTGGAGCTGTGCAGAGCACACAGAGAGGAGAATGGTCAAGTGTTCCCTTCACAGCACATGGCAAATCGTTTCCTGTCCTAGGATGCACAAGGAAAACAGTTCCAAAGCAGGGTTTTTTTCACCACCTTTTCTTTCTTCTCAAGTCACTGACATTGACTCCTTCTGGAAGAATGTAATGGCCTGGAGGTTTCTGGGTGCACCAAGGAAATAGTACTCACCTTTCCCCAAGCTCAGCCTTGCACAGACACATCCCTCCCTCCCCTGGGTTGTTGCACAGCCGAGGAAGTTCCCTGCACCAGGGTGTCTTGCACAGCACAGAGGTACAAGGCACTGTCAGAGACCTCCACTTCCTCCACCTGCAGGACACTGTATTTCCCCGTGGTGTTCAGATGTGTGGTGATACGGCCGCTGTGCTTGGGGCCAGGCCCTGCATGATAGGAGACCAGCTGTGGGGCTTGGCCTTTCCGCACCTGGTACCAGAGCAAGCCATAAAAGTTACTGGTCTGGTAGGCACAAATGGAATGGAAGGTGCTCTCTCCTCTCCTCTGAGTTGTCATTGCTGGGTGACCGTGGTCTGCCCAATATGGTGCTTGGAAGAAAACATGGGTCAGTGATTCTGCAGGGAAGAGCTCTGAGAGGCAAAATAAGAGGATGCAAAGTGACAGCAGAAAAGGCTCCCTGTTCCTTGTTCTGTGCCAAAGCCACATTTACAGGAACACCAAGGCAGGGGTGTGTTTGGGCAGGAGGTTTGAGACCTCGGCTCACCATGTATCCCATAGCAAAATAAAGCCATTTACCTCCCACAGGGATACCCCAGAGAGAACCAGATCTTCCATACCTAATATCATGCTGCCCAGAGTCTCCAGGGAACAGCCTATAGTGCTTGGTCCTTCTGTGCTGGCTCCAGGACACCTTCAGCAGGATGAGGAACCTGTGAGATGTTTAATCCTGTTCCTCATTTCTTGTCCTTTTGGAAGTCTCCAAGATTAATGGAGAGAAAAAAGCAAGCCCTGGCACTGCAAACATGCAGGAGGAATGGACAACCAGGGCACGCTGCACAACACATGCCAGCTAGAGGAGAGACTGGGGCACCCTATGAATGAGTGGGATGAGAGAGTTTTTGTGTCCCTGCATCAACTATCAAAAGTCCTGTCTGTTTGGGTTGAAAGGTAAGAAAATGTTTACTGCAGAGAGAGAAAAGAGCTTCTGCATTCTTCACATACATCTCTGAAAGACTAGGCCAAGACAGATCAGAAGGAAGAGGCAGAAGTGATGGAGGACTGGAGAATGAAAAATGAGACAAGGGGTCTGAGATGATCAGGAGAGGAGATAGTTTTCCTCTCTCTCATTATTTTAAAATTTTTAAGTAGTAACAGCATCCAGACAAAACAGGCACAAACCAATGTATTAACTAATGTTTCCCATAATTTGACCATAATTCAAGACTTCAGTCAGGAAGACATTGATGGACAGATTAGATCCACCAACACATAGGACAAATGTTGTGATTTAATACTGAAGCCATAAGTCCTTTGCACAAACTCAACCAAAAGTCATTTACCACAGTGTATCCTGAGTATATGACTGATACCAATCCTAAGCTGTGAATTACCTCAGCCCTGCATGCCTGAACAGCAGCTTTGCCTGCCTGTGCTGAGAGTGCATCTCATCTGCTTGCATTTCTGTGTGGGAGCCATGGAGCCTAGACTAGGTAAGAGAGTGGAGGAGAAGGAAGAGAAGAGATTGTGGGCTGGACACCGGGATTCTTGTTTCCCTCCACAGCTATTGCCTGATGTCTCCCTGATGGCCTTTAGCTGCTGAGTACCCAGGGATGACTTTGTCAGCTCCAAGGAAAAGGGCCAGAAGAAAAATCCACTGCAGGGAATCTCATCCTCTGCTTCCTCCACCTATTTTCCCTGAGCAGACTGGAAGATTTGCTAGAGAACAAAGGAGGGCTTAGAGGCCAAGGCTTGGATGCAAAACAACTTTATTGAGTTTAAAGAAGAAGAGGAGGTAGCTCACAGAGACCACGAGGGACAGACACTAAAATGCAATGGAGCCCCTGCAGAGCAGTGTGCATCTGCCTGCCCAAAAGAGGGAGGAAGGGCAACATGTCCCCCCTAGACTGGCCTGGGGAGACACGGACAGCAAAGGAAAGACCAAAAACAAGTAGAAGAAGGGAACAATGGCTTGCCACTGTAAAGAAAATATCCCAAAGCTCTATGTCCTGGCCAGAACCAGGTTGAGAGAGGTTGGAGGTTCCTGCCCAAAAATGTTGCCAGCAGATTTAGCAGGGACGACATCTGTTGCCACCATAGCAGTTGGTGATGCAGGAGATGTCAAAGCCGCCAGAGTTGATGGGCACTCCGCCAGAGCTGAGGATGCTGCCAACGGCAGCGGAGGTGGAGGATCCCACCACGGTGTTCTGTGGGAAGGAGCTGAGGATGGGCCCGGGCAGGGTCACCACGACTGCGGAGGGCTGGATGGCCACGGTGGAGCTCTGGCACTGCCTGACACAGCACTCATTGCAGCTGTTGGCCAGCGGGCAGGGGCCGCAGGGCTGGCAGCAAGGGTTGCAGGGCGGGCAGCAGGACATGGCTCGGGGTCCCAGGTGCACCTGGCACAGAGGGCAGGGACAAGCAGAATGTTAGGACACTTGAGAAGCAGCACTGCACCCAACCACCCTGCAGCCAAGGCACCTCCTGGCCCACATTGCACTGCCCACCTCAAAGCCCAGCAGCCACCTCAGCCAAGTCCCCGCTTCTCTCTGTCTGCACAAGATCTTCTCCCCCCTGCCCTCTCCCAGCAGAAGCAGCTCCCAACCCTGGGCTCCGACAGGCACTATCAGCTGAGACCTCCAGCCAGGAAAGAGCTGGTCTTGAAGCAGGAGGAGAAAGAGAAGAGGCTTCCCACTCACCTGATTCCTGAGGAGGAGGAGGTGAGAGAAGTGGATGAGAGAGCAGGGACTTGGGCTGCCTTTTATAGCAGTCCTGCCCTGCCTCAGGCCCAGGAGCACCTTGGTGGAAGTAATAATTTTGTGACCAGCTCATGGCAAATGTGCACCATCCCAGCTAATGGCAGGGGCTGTGTCCTGGTTTCCTGCACTGCAGCCTTTTCATTTCCTGGCTTCTGCCACGTGCTTTCCTATATGAAGATCTTCTTCTGTAAGTGCTGGGATAACAGGCTCAAGGATTTAGAGGCAGGAGTCTCAGATCAAGGTCTGTTGGCATCCCTTGTGGGCAGGTGATGTTCACTTGGGTAATTTCTGAGTGGATTGTTTGTGGCAAAGTTGTCAGTAAAGGGGTGCCGCTCTTGTGCTTCTTGCCCACATGCCCAATGACTGCCACGTGAGGGGACATGACAACTTCCAGATATTGTTTCCTTCTTCCCCTCTGCTCTTTCTTACTATCTGTTCTCTGTGTCTCCCCAGGCCAGTCTAGTGGGGATATTTTGCTCTCTCCCTCTGCATGGCAGGCGGATGGGCACCCTGCAGGAGCTCCATTGCATCTTAGTGGCTGCCCCTGGTGGTCTCTGTGAGCCACCTCCTTTTCTTCCTTAGACCCATTAAAGTTGTTGTGCACTCATGCCTTGGCATCCATGTTCTCCTTTATTCTGTGACAACTGAACAAATTGTTCTGTTCCAGTCCTCATATACAAGGTTAAACAAGGCAGAGAGTGAGAATCCCTGCAGTGGATTTTCCTCAGTGCTCTTTCCCTTGGAGTTAATGAAGACATCCTTGATTACTGCACAAACAGAAGCCACCAGTGAAACCACAAGTTCAAAGGGTGGCAGCAGTGGGGATGGGATACAAAAATTCCTTTGCCTTCAGCCTTGAGTAATGCTCTAATCTATGTTATCCCCCAGATATCCACGGTCTCCTGCATGCAGGAAAGGAACTCTTCAAGGTGCTGCTGGCCTCAGGTACAGAGTGTCCCATGAAGCCTGTGAGGTTCCACACATGCTCCTCCTGCCCTCAGTTCAGGGCAGAGTCATGATCTTTCTCCATCTTACTGGCCCCTGTGCACATCTTCCTGTGTCCAGAAACCAAGGCTTCCCCTGCTCCTGCTGAGACCCAAGCACTGGTCTCAGTTGCCAGCACCCAAATCATCCCCAGTTCCCCTTCACTCTGTGTGTTACCCACACCGCCAGCCCCTCCATGTGGGTCCTTGTGCTGAGAAAGTCTCGGTGCTCTTGGTAGATCCCATTTAATTACTAAAATACTGTGAAGAGGTCCTCCCCAAGCGTCCTGTTCTCCAGGGAGAAACGGCCACACTCCTTCAGTCTTCCCTCATAGTGAAGGTTCTCCAACTCTGCTTTTCTTTGACACACACAACAGGGTGGGAGCGGATCAGCAGAGGCCACATGAGGGGACTTGAATTAAGTGATGCCTTTTTTGGTGCAGAAGGGCCAGTCAGCAGGAGAACCACCTGGGTGAGGAGCACCACAAACCCAATGTCCACATGACCACGGCTTGCAGGAAGCCATGGTTTTCCTGGTGACAAGGAAATTCTCCATCAGCATTGATGCAGCAGTGGAGATGTACCAGATCTTCATGAAGGAAACATGATGACGAAGAACAAATGCAGTAAGGTCTGCAGGTACTGATTGCTCCACACAGGGAGAAGGAGATGGCCATTCCCCACTAGGGTTAGAAGATACATGGAGAAGAAAAGGTTCATTGTATGTGTGGTAATTCCTGGCTGCACTGACCTTTTTTTTTGTCTCATTCTTAATTGTCTAACTCAAATGTCCAAGACTCCTGGTAGCTGCACAGTCACAGAATCACAAAAACGCCTTCAAGATCATCAAGTCCAGCCGTAAACCTAACACTGCCCACTTTACCACTAACCTATGTACCCTTGTGCCACATCTACACTTCTTTGAAATCACCTTCAGGAGTGGTGAATCAACCACCTCCCTCAACAGATTGTTCCAATGCTTGATAATCCTTTCAGGGATTAATTTTTCTCTTATATCCAATCTAAACCTCCCCTGGTGCAACTTGAGGCCAATTCCTCTTGTCCTATCACTTGTTACTTGGGAGCAGAGACTGACACCCACGTCGCTACAGCCTCCTTCCAGGTACTGGTAGAGAGTAATAAAGTTTCCCCTGGACTCCTTTTCTCCAGACTAAATAAATACAGTTCTCTCTACGAGAGAATAGGTGGAGATTTTATCACATGTCATTGGGAAGAGGAGAGAACGCTGGGTGAGATCTGCCATGGTCTGTGCCCAAGGGAGCTGAAGTTATGGTGGGACACCAACTGAGCTGAGCGTTCCTCTGCAGCAATTAATTCATTCATGAAAACATGAAATTAATTTACTATATTGTTGAGTGAAAGACTCAGAGCTGTTGCTTTGTCTTCAGGGAAACAAGCCTGATGTGGGAATGGATGGAGACCTGTCCCTTCTGGGTTTGACAAATTCCTGAGGCAAGGCCAGCTCACCTTTACAGACAGCACCAAAGATGCTCCATAGGGAGCACAGGGACCTTGGTGGACTTTGAGACCTGGGCCTGTGCAAAACTCATGAAGTCCAAGAAGATCACGTGACAGGTTCTGCACCTGGGCTCAGGGCAGGACCAAGGGAAAATACAGCACGGGTGGGGAATGGATTGAGATCTGCCCTGCAGAGAAGGACCCTGGGTTTTGGTGCACAAGAAGCTTGACATGACCAGGCAATGTGTGCTTGCAGCCCAAAAATCCGACCATATCCTGGGCTGCATCAAAAGAAATGTGACCAGCAGGCTGAGGGAAGCTATTCTCCCCCTCTAGTTCCCTCTCATGAGACCCCACCTGGAGTACTGCTTCCAGCTCTGGGACCCCCAACATAAAAGGCCCATAGGAAGGATATGGACCTGCTGGAAAGGGTCCAGAAGAGGCCATGAAGATGATGAGAAGGCTGGAACACCTCTGCTACAAAGACGGGTTCAGAGAGTTGGGGTTGTTCATCCCAGAAATGAAAAGGCTCTGCAGAGACTTTATAGCACCTTCCAGTACCTAAAGAAAGCTAGGGGGACCCTTTACAAGAGCATGTAGTGATAAGATAAAGGGGAATGGCTTTAAACTGAAAAAAGTAGTTTTAAATTAACTATTAGGAAGAAATTATTTACTGTGATGGTGGTAAGGCACTGGAAGAGGTTGTCCAGAGAAGCTGTGGCTGCCCCTTCCCTGAAAGTGTTCAAGGCCATGTTGGACAGAGCTTGGAACAACCTGGTCTAGTGGAAGCTGCCTCTGCCCATAGCAGGGGGTTGGAACTAGGTTATATTTAAGATCCTTTCAAACACAAACCATTCTATGAAAGTATTTTGTCTTATCACAGCTGAAATGGGAAATGTAATCCTGTCCTGGGGCTCAGGAGAGTAACAAACACATGGTGGATGTTCTCTCACCACCTTTTCCTTTTCCCTGAGGTGATAACGCCAGTCTCTCACAGGAAAGGGATCATTGTACCATGCCGCTCCTCTGAGCTCCCACCTCTCCTGTAGCCTGGGGCTCATGGGGAACAGCCTTTGATGCTTGAACCTCAGAAATTTGGGACTACAAAGACAGTTGAGGATTTTCTGCACTGTCCTTTCTGGGAAACATGGAAAGTGGTTGGGCTGGGAGAGAAGGGGAGTGAGGGATGGAAGGTTGGGAAAAGAAAAGCTGTAAACATGGCACTGGTCTCCAGGTAGACAAGTACAAGGGCCAATTGATATCACTGCCCACAGTCCTCTGAGGAGAAAAACAGTAGGAGACAGAGACTGTTCCTGCTGGAACAGATAGGAAGCAGAAAAAAAACATTGAATATTCTCAAGAAAAATGGTTTTTCTAGTTGTGCTTAAAGATTCAGAAGAAATACTCCAAAAATACAGCCATCCAATGTCCTTGGTAGGTCCTTCAGGAAATGAAATGCATGGAGGTTATTATGTGATTTCCTTAATGTTAGTATCATCAGATGATGTCTGGATGAGGTCCCATGACAATAACCAGGGTTCAGCAAAATCCAGCAATCACCACATGTGCTCACAGAGATGAGGATGAGACAGGTCCAGGTCAAGCTGGGAAGTTAGATGTGTAACAAAGTCCAAATTCAGAGCACTGGGGTCCTGGCCAGATACAGGTACTGATGTGTGACAGCTGGAGATCTAACTCAGATCACAAGAACTAGGACCTAATCTTGAAAGCTGCTTCAATAGGAAGAGGAGTTGGTTCTGGCAGAAACCTCCCAGCAGAACCACCTGGCAAAGTTCTCAGCAAGGCCACCAAAAGGAAGCGAGAAACACTCCCAGCAGAAGCCCACCTGAGCATAACACTGAATGTTGATCAGAGAGTGATGAAGGAAGAAAAAAAAAGTGTGTCATGCCACATGCAGACATGGGTATGTATACAAGAAGCACAAGAGCGAGGTTGATTTTCGGCCACCAGAGGAGTCCAGAGGAATGACACAGGTACAAATCACCTGCCAGCATGGGATGCCAACAGCCCTTGATCTAAACCTTCTTTATCGGCTGATGTCTTTCTGCCCTAAAATCCTTGATGCTCTCATCCTGGCACTTTGAGAAATGACCCTTCATATAGGAAAGCACGCGGAATTAGCCAGGAAATGAAAAGGCTGCAGTGCAGGAAACTCGGACACAGCCCCTGCCATTAGCTGGGATGGTGCACATTTGCGATGAGCTGTCAGAAATTACTTCCACAAAGGTGCTCCTGGGCCTGAGGCAGGGCAGGACTGCTATAAAAGGCAGCCCAAGCCTCTGCTCTCTCATCCACTTCTCTCACCTCCTCCTCCTCAGGAATCAGGTGAGTGGGAAGCCTCTTCTTCTCCTCCTCGTCCTCCTGCTTCCAGACCAGCTCTTTCCTGGCTGGAGGTCTCAGCTGATAGTGGCTGTCGGAGCCCAGGGTTGGGAGCTGCTTCTGCTGGGAGAGGGCAGGGGGGAGAAGATCTTGTGCAGACAGAGAGAAGCGGGGACTTGGCTGAGGTGGCTGCTGGGCTTTGAGGTGGGCAGTGCAATGTGGGCCAGGAGGTGCCTTGGCTGCAGGGTGGTTGGGTGCAGTGCTGCTTCTCAAGTGTCCTAACATTCTGCTTGTCCCTGCCCTCTGTGCCAGGTGCACCTGGGACCCCGAGCCATGTCCTGCTGCCCGCCCTGCAACCCTTGCTGCCAGCCCTGCGGCCCCTGCCCGCTGGCCAACAGCTGCAATGAGTGCTGTGTCAGGCAGTGCCAGAGCTCCACCGTGGCCATCCAGCCCTCCCCAGTGGTGGTGACCCTGCCCGGGCCCATCCTCAGCTCCTTCCCACAGAACACCGTGGTGGGATCCTCCACCTCCGCTGCCGTTGGCAGCATCCTCAGCTCTGGTGGAGTGCCCATCAGCTCTGGCGGCTTTGACATCTCCTGCATCACCAACTGCTATGGTGGCAACAGATGTCGTCCCTGCTAAATCTGCTGGCAACATCCTCGGGCAAGAATCTCCAAGACCTCAGAACACGGTTCTGGTGGAACATGATTCTGGGCAGGAGATAGAGCTTCTGGACAGTGTATTTACAGCTTCAGGATGATGTTTCTTTATCCTACTAATCCATCTTCTTTCTGTGCTCTCTGTGTCTCCCCAGGCCAGCCTAGGAGGACCTGTTGCCCTCCCTCTTAGGGCAGGCAGGTGGACAGCCTGCAGGAGCTACACGGCATCTTAGTGGCTGCTCCTGGTGCTCTCTGTGAGCCATGTCCTTTTCTTCAGACTGAATAAAGTACTTTTGCATCCAAGCTTGGGCCTCTGTGTCATCCTTCATTTTCCAGTAAATTTTCCATATTGCTTAGGTAAAAAGGTGAAGGAAGCAGAGGGTTCGACTCCCTCAAAGCTGACAAAGTCATCTCTGGCTACTCAACAGCCAAAGGCCATCAGGAAGACCATGGCTCCAAACCTTGGCAACAATTGTGAAGGGAAACAACAATGTCTGGGGACAGCCTACAACCTCACCTCTTCCTTCTCCTCCCCTCCATTACCTGGTCTACAGTCCATGGCCTGCACACAGGCGCATGGGTAGATAAGATACACTCCCTCAGCACAGGCAGAACCCAGCTGGTATCCAGACATGCAGGGCTGAGGTAATCCACAAGTTTGCTATCAGCCATACTCAAGTTAATGCAGTGGTAAACGACTTTCAGCTGAATTTGTGCAAATGTCTTATGGCTTTATTATAAATTTGTAGCATTTCTCGCATGTATGAATGCATGTGACCTGTCCATTGAGCTCTTCCTGGATGAGGCCTTTGATCAAACCACTGCCCACTGCTGCTGTGCCAACCATTGGTCCACTGTCCATGCCCATTTTGTGACCTCATTCTTGTGTTTGCACTGTACTTTGTTGTGCTTGTCTCCAGGAGATAGAACAAGGATATTTGTCCCAAAAATGGGGACCTCTGTACGGCCCCTTGTCCAGCCACAGCCTGTTTTTTCTCACAGTGCCTTCTCACCAACAGTCCTTGGTTGGCTTCATGGCCATCTGGCAATCGGTGTTTGAGACACGTTATCATCTGGGCTTCTGCACCACCTGTGGCTCAAACATCAATACGGACTTGGACTGAAAAGGGAGAAGGAGAGAGAGAGAAAGGGGAAAAGCTATATAAGCTATCTCTGAGTTTGGGGGGTAATCTTTTTATAATTCCCCCACATTTTATTATACAATTTGATTACAAAAATAAAATGTGAAAAGGTTAACAATCAGAAGGAAGGGTGCAATGTCTTATTAAGAATTTCAATTGCTCTTGGTGACCATCCAAATAAAATGTCCCAACAATGGCGTTCCCTGTCTTTCTTTGGTCGCTCCAACACCCAGTGGACTTTTCTACATCAGGATGAATGATAATCAAAGCTTTCTGTCCATTTTCCTGAGCTTCCTTCAATAGCAGTTTTCACATCCAAGTAAGATTCATTCAGTAGGAATAGCCTGCTAGTCTTAAGTCAGTATATAATTAAATCATAACAATTGGTAAGATATAAGAGGAGCCGAATAACTAAAATCACATCCCATAATATCAACAACGTTACAAACACAAATATTAGGTTACTTGTATGTACAATAATGTTGTCTACAAACACAAAAATCACAAGGGGTTCTCACACAGGCACATCCATCCCATCAGGCCCATACTCTGTGCTCTGGGGGCTAGAGTGCATCTCTGTTGGGATTTAATCCTGACACAATGACTGTATGGTATATACTGAAGCACCGTGTATTGTTACAACAAAAGCTGTGGGTTTACCGTTAGTGGGGTCATAAATGAAAATAAATAGTTGCTATTATTATCTAGTTGCTAGGAGTGGAATTCCTTTTCAAATGTAGTTGTATTATCCCATGTTACCTTTTGAATGTCACCTTCCTTTGTAATTGCTGCCACAGTAAATTGCACCCAGAAGAGAGAAGTGCGTGTGGTGCAGAATGCATATGGTTACCATACTGATTAGCATAAAGAAAAGAAGGGAGGGTTTCAACCCTGGGGGTTGAGCTTGTTGATGTGTGAACCTAATTTGGTTCCTGCTGGCAATGATTTCTCCCACAAAAATGATAAGCAGTCCTTTGATGATTAATTCAATCTTCAGTGGGATGTGCTGGCATGATTCCCGGTAACATTCCTGGAAAGATAAAACACTACATGCCTTGGCAGAGTTGGCCCAGACACGTTACCCCTTAGCTGCTGAAGGTGTATAACAGCTTGGAGTAATGAAAAAAGTACCTTTTCCCACTCAGAGTATCTCTCTTCTGTCTCTTTAAATACAATTGAGTTGAGTAATAAAGATCTCTTTGGTCCATCAGGGCCAGTTTGGCCTTGACATTCCTCAGATGTAAACTGAACTTCTAGTTCATGAACTGTTTGCCACACTATTGTCTCTGCTTTGCCCACTTTTTCAGAGGGGGTGGTGGTGGTGGTGTCTCCTGCAATTAGAATATTACGTAATTACATGTCCAGAGGAAGTGAGATTGTCTGTAAAAGTTTGGCAAGCACAGCATGTACAATCGTGGGGGAATGTTTATGCCCGTGTGAGTGTCTGATAAAGGTGTATTGTCCTTCCTTCCAGGCAAGTGCAAACTGAGCCTTGTCATATTCCTGGCAGGGAATCATAAAAAAATATATCTTTTACACCCAGGGTTGCTGTACACAAGTGGGAGGCTCTCTAAATTTGAGTTACCAGTTCTGCAGAATTCAGCACATCAGCAGTTAAAGGCACACTATTGGCACTCAATTGCCTGTAATAAACTAAGATACAACTCTCTTCAGCTCTTTCAGGAGCCAGAAAGGAGAATTAGAACAGGAGTGTGAGTGAGTGACTCTTTTCTCCAGGTCTGTTACCACCCCATCAATGCCCAAGCACGTGGGCAAGCAGGGAGAATTCGCTGCTACTGTGGAGTTTTGTCCTTCACTGCTTCTCCCTACATGGGTGAGTCTCTGCTCGTAAGAGCAGCCGTTGAACTAGGACCTTTACAACACCCAGCCTCACCCATCTGCTTGGGTGCCTCAGGGGAAACCCAAGATCCTAACCCCCTCCAGAGGGAGCCTCTCCCACCTGCTTGAGGGAGCCCCGCTGCCACTGCCATCCCCAGGACATCCCATGGGAGATGTGACAGCCAGGGGAAAACCCAAAACAACCCCCTCCCTCCACCTTCTCTCTCCTTCCAAGACTGCCCAGCCCCTGCTGTTTTCTGCCACGGCTTTGGGGGTTTTTGCTGCACTTTAATTTGACACCCCACGTCCACCCAGCTGCTCCTGCCACAGCTTCAGGGTTTTTTGCTACGCTTTGTTTGCCATCCCGGCTGTGCTTGCCTCTGCTGTTCCAGCCCACCACTCCAACATTCCTGCTGCAGTCCAGCATGCCACCCGGAATGGCACTGAGACCGGCTGCTCCGCGTGGGTTTTGCAAAGGGAGCCACTCCCCGCTCCCCCATCGCCTGCGCCGCCATCGCCGCGTGCAGAGAGGCGGCCGCGCTGCGCCACAGCGCCCCCTGCCGCCGCGGGGGAATCACCGCACCCGCCCTGCCCGGCCGGGAGCCACCAGCGCCCCTGCCGGCCGGGAGCGGAACTGCACCCACGGGGAACGTGCCTGCGGCCGGGAGAGGCCGGCACCGGGTGTCTGCTTCTGTTTGTTGTTGCTGCTGATGTTGTTGTTTGTTTGTCTTGTTGGATATATTCTCGTAAAGAACTTTTATTCCTTTTCCTCTGTCTTTGCCTGAAAGCCCCTTAATTTCAAAGTTAGAATAATTTGGAGGGAAGGGTGTCATATTTTCCATCCCAGGAAGGTTCCCACCTTTCTTGGCAGACACCTGTCTTTTCAACCAAGACAATTGTCAATATGGGGTAGAGTGAAAGAGAGAGACATTAAAGAAAGAAAGGAAGACAGATCACCAGTCCTGGCTCCAGCTTTGATTCAGCTGATGGAGTATCCAGTCAGAACAAGGATATTTGTCCCAGAAAAGTGCTGTCCTATGTCCACATGGCCTCTTCTCCAGCTGCATCCCGTTTGTTCTCACAGCGTCTTCTTACCAAGAACACTCAGGTGGCTGTGCAGCCATCCGGCTGTGTGTTTGAGACATACACGAGAATCCCTCATCTTCTATGCTCCTACACCAGTTCCCAGTGAGATGGACACAGATGGTGTCTGTGCCATGAACTCTGGGCAGGAAGAGCATGGGGGGAATCTCACAAGGTCCATGGGGTGTTGTGCACCTGAGTTGTTATTTTGAGTCCAGCTGTGATTCAGGAGTTCCTGAAGATGCTGTGAGAAAAAACAGGATGTGGCTGGAAAATGGGCCATACACAGGTAGGACAGCACTTTTCTGGGACAAACAACCTTGCTGCAGTTCCTGGAGAGAAGCACAACATGGAACAGCACAACGACAGGAATGAGGCCACAAAGTGAGCATGGACTGTAAGGGAGGACCAAGGCCACCAAAGACCCCTGAAGCCTCTGACCCATTTCCAGAAAGGTCTGAAAGAACAGACTGCATGAGAACTCATTTGCATAGAAAGCAAGAAACCTATCTTTGGGGCAGAGAAACCTATCCATTAAAAGGTACACCCCCAAGTCAGGGCAGTGCCCTTAGGACCTTGGACATCCCATGGACTGGACTGGCACAGCTGGATGGATGCTGCAACTAGAACTGAGCTCTCATCCACTGGATTGATGCTAGTACCAGGACTTCTTCTTCTCTCTAGTTCTCTCTCTTTCCCTCTTTTTCCCTCTCTTTCTTTCTCTCTTTGAGTCATTAATTTATCTCTCCCTCTTTAATTTCTCTCTTTCCTTTCACCAAGCCCCTTAATCCAAAACACACTGCCATGTGCTTATATAGTAGGTCTGAGACCATTATAACATACCAATTTCCACACCAAGCATGTAATTTACTAATTTACTAAAACTTTCTGATTTTATTCAGACCCTCTGACTTTTGCCATTCCTTTTGACTGTGAGTATTTATGAACCTTGAGTGTTTTCTACACTTTAAGGGTGGGACTCCATGGTCTGCGTAACTTGATTGGCAGATGCTGATCCCAACTTCTGCATCACCTCAGCCCTGCACGTCTGGACAGCAGCTGGGTCCTGCCAGGTGCTGAAGGATTCTATGAGGTACCTATCTCATCTGCCTTTGACCACATGCACTGCTCATGAACCCTAGACTGAGTAATGCAGGGGTGGATGTTGAAGTGAGCCATGATCAGCAGAACCAAGGGGACCATAAAGTCCTCTTGTTTGAGGCTCCTACAGCTGCAGAACCCCTGAAATTACAGGGAACACCCCAACAGCTGTGATCTGTGCCTTAACATTGGCTTCAGTTCTCCCCACCTACCGCTTACCCCATTTCCTGTAATTCCTTCTCCCCGCCTTTGTTACACCCCCTGTTTAACTTTCTACTGGTTACTGTATGTTTTCCATGCCCCTGTTGTTGGGGAGCAAAATGGCCCCCACACCACATGGCTGGCAGATTGCTCCGTGGTTTCTACCACACTCAATAAACCCTTTCCCCCACTGAGACTCCCTCCGCCTTTTTCCTTGCCTCCTTCACGCGCTATAGCCATCGGGAGTCGAGGTGACCCGACCAGGGATTCGCTCGTCCTCTCGTTCCGAGATCGGTCTCCGTCCAGCCTCTGCTCAGGCAGGCAGAGAATGCTAGGTGCCGGGACACCGAGCTAGCCAGATCGGCACCTGAAGCAGGAGGAGAAGGAAGAGATGAGGCCGTGCGCTGTTCCCAGACATTGCCGTTTCCCTTTCTCTTTCCTGCAACTCTTTGGAACCATCTTTTCCCTGTTTGCCATTGGCTGTGGAGCAGCCTGGGATGTTCTTCATCAGCTCCAATGGAAAAGGCACAAAGGAAAATCCGCTACAGGGAGTCCCACAATCTGCCCCTCCACCTTCTACCCTGAGCAGACTGGAAGAGTTGCCATGGAAAGAAGGAGGACTTAAAGGCCAAGGCTTGGATGCATAACTTTAATGAATGTAAGGTAGAAACAGAGGTGGCTCACAGAGAGCAACAGGAGCAGCCACTAAGATGCAATGGAGCTCCTGCAGGGTGACCATCCACCTGCCCTAAAGAGGGAGGGGAGGGCAACAGGTCCCCCTAGGCTGGCCTGGGGAGACACAGAGAGCAAAGGAAAGACAAAAAAAAGTAGAAGAGAACAATGGCTCAGGCACTAAATACAATGTCTTAAAGCTCTATCTCCTGCCCAAAACCATGTTCTGAGGTCGTGGAGGTTCTTGCCCAAGGATGTTGCCAGCAGATTTAGCAGGGACGACATCTGTTGCCACCATAGCAGTTGGTGATCCAGGAGATGTCAAAGCCCCCGGAGCTGATGGGCACTCCACCAGAGCTGAGGATGCTGCCAACAGCAGCGGAGGTGGAGGATCCCACCACGGTGTTCTGTGGGAAGGAGCTGAGGATGGGCCCGGGCAGGGTCACCACGACTGCGGAGGGCTGGATGGCCACGGTGGAGCTCTGGCACTGCCGGACACAGCACTCATTGCAGCTGTTGGCCAGCGGGCAGGGGCCGCAGGGCTGGCAGCAAGGGTTGCAGGGCGGGCAGCAGGACATGGCTCGGGGTCCCAGGTGCACCTGGCACAGAGGGCAGGGACAAGCAGAATGTTAGGACACTTGAGAAGCAGCACTGCACCCAACCACCCTGCAGCCAAGGCACCTCCTGGCCCACATTGCACTGCCCACCTCAAAGCCCAGNGACACAGCACTCATTGCAGCTGTTGGCCAGCGGGCAGGGGCCGCAGGGCTGGCAGCAAGGGTTGCAGGGCGGGCAGCAGGACATGGCTCGGGGTCCCAGGTGCACCTGGCACAGAGGGCAGGGACAAGCAGAATGTTAGGACACTTGAGAAGCAGCACTGCACCCAACCACCCTGCAGCCAAGGCACCTCCTGGCCCACATTGCACTGCCCACCCCAAACCCCAGCAGCCCCCTCAGCCAAGTCCCCGCTTCTCTCTGTCTGCACAAGATCTTCTCCCCCCTGCCCTCTCCCAGCAGAAGCAGCTCCCAACCCTGGGCTACAACTGCTGAGACTTCCAGCCAGGAAAGGCCTGGCTTTGAAGAAGGAGAAGAAGAGGCTTCCCACTCACCTGATTCCTGAGGAGGAGGAGGAGGTGAGAGAAGTGGATGAGAGAGCAGAGACTTGGGCTGCCTTTTATAGCAGTCCTGCACTGCCTCAGGCCCACAGGCAGCTTGGTGGAAGTAATAATTTTCTGACAGGTCATGTCAAATGCAAACCATTCCATCTAATGGCAGGGGCTGTGTCCTGGTTTCCTGCACTGCAGCCTTTTCATTTCCTGGCTAATTCCGCGTGCTTTCCTATATGAAGGTCTCCTTCTGTAAGTGCTGGGATAAGAGCATCAATTATTTCCAGGGCAGAAAGACGTCAGCATAGGCAGAAGTCTCAGATTAAATGTTATTGGCATCCCCTGTGGGCAGGTGATGTTTGCCTGTGTCATTCCTGTGGTCTTGTCTTTGGCAAAGTTCTCAGGAAATGGGCACCACTCTTGTGCTTCTCTCCCATGTGCCCAAGGACTCTGCTGTGAGGCGACATGCTGCATGTCCACAACAGAGTTCACAGTTAATGATGTTTCCTGACCTTATTTGAATGTGCAGATTTTTGTTTGCTCCATGAGGACATGTGTGAGCACACGTGGGATGGTCTAGGCTTGTAATAAAATCCTTGGTCAAATTAGGGGTAAGATTATTAAATTAGGGGTAAGATTATTCTAGGATGTGTTGAAAACACCTGAATAACAAGGCAGTCATTGGTCACAACCTGTGTGAGTTCATGAGAAGAAAGTCCTGCTTGTCAAACCTAATTTCCTTTCACAACAAGGTAACCCACCTAGCTGATGAGGGGTAGCCAATTGATGCAATCTTTTTTGCATTTCTCTAAAGTTTTTGATACCATCTCTCACAGGATCCTTCTGGACAAAATGTCCAGGACAAAACTGGATAAATACATTGCGTGATGCATGAGCAACTGTCTCTTTGGTCAGGCACGAAGGGTGACAGTGATGGGGCGACATCAGACTGGCAACTGGTCTCCAGTGAGGTTCTTCAGTTTTAGAGTCAATCCTTTTCAACATCTTCATGAACAACTTGCATGCAGGACTCAAACGAATACTAAGTAAGTTCGCAGATGATACAAAACTGGGAGGAGCTGTCAACTCCCTCAAAGGCAGAGATGCTCTGCAAAGAGACCTCATCGAATTAGAGGGC
>VZTI01000469.1:285192-299020 GCA_013397865.1 Struthidea cinerea | reverse complement strand
CGGGGCCGGGCAGCCGTCAGCGGCACCGGGCGCTCTCGTTTGTGGGAAGTTCACACCCAAAACGCTTCCCTGGCGTGTTTCGCTTCCCCTCTCCAACTCATTCCACGTTATCAGCCCGGCTGAGTCAGGAACTGAGAGATGGAGCCCAAAGCTCCAAAGCTGAGCTCGAATTCTGGGTCAAACCAGGTCGATTTCATTAATTTTTAATGCAAAAGGAGTAATAAAAAATAAAACCTGTTTTTTTTTCTGCCTCTTTGGCCGTGAGGAAGTGCTGGGTCAGGCTTAGCTGCCCCCTTTTGCCTCTCCACACCCCAGGGAATTCTTTTCTAGGGATTCAGCTCCTCAGATGCAACGATTATTTAAAGAATTGTGTTAATTCACTGGAGCTCCGACGCTTCCGTAGCCACAGAACAGATGCATCGTGTGGAGACTGTACGCTGCTCTGCAGTGTCAAATAATAGAAATACTGGGGAAGTTTTGGGCACTTTAATTGCATCAGATGGGCCGAAAATGAAAAATGTTTGTCCAAATCTGAATTTAGGGGTTTCCCTTATTGTAACAGCTGAAGTTGCCTTTAGTAACAATGTCTCAGCAATAACTGAGATCAGCTCTGGCTGTGTTGGGGCCGATGGTGGCAGGTGATGCTTCCATGGCCTCACACGGTGACAGCACCTCAGGCTGGGGACAGCTGGGTTCCCTCCATCCATCCCCATCCCTTCTTCACCTCTGTCTTTACTCAAAGGTTGAAACTCTTAAAACCACCACAGCCTGTTCTGCATGTCTGTTAAATTCTCTGCCAAGTCTCTGACTCCAGCTGAGCCAAAGGAACTTCCACCTTGTCCTTCCAGTGATGTGAATTGCCCAACCTTTGGTTTTCCAAGAGGAGAGCAAATTTTTAAGTAAAACTCCCAAAGAATGTGTCAGTTCTTTAGATCCAAAGTGGGGCAGCAGCTCCAAGCAGCCTGGCTGGTTGTTTTCATACCTGAAGCCTTTTGGTCGCTGTTGTCCTTGTGAATGGCAATCCCAGAATCACAGACTGGTATGGGTTGGAAGGGGCCTTAAAGCTCACCCCATTCCACCCCCTGCCATGGGCAGGGACACCTTCCACTGTCCCAGGTTGCTCCCAGCCCCATCCAACCTGGCCTTGGGCACTTCCAGGGATCCAGGGGCAGCCACAGCTTCTGTGGGCACCCTGTGCCAGGGCCTCCCCACCCTCACAGGGAAGAATTTTTTCCTAATCCAGGAACAAGACAAGGTGGAATTCCCTGTCTCCTCTACAAACCCAATTTCTATTTGTTTGGGGGTGTTTCCTCTGTGTGTTTGTTGTGGCTTTGTGTGAACTTGTGGTGATCTGTGTTGTCACTTAACTCTGATCTTGTCTCTTTTCCCTCCCTGCCTGCTGCTGCTTTCATTCTCTAGTATTGGTATTTGCCATTCATTTCACCTTCTGCCTCTCTGCAGCTCATGGTAGGTGACAGATCCCAGGTCAGCCCCTGTGATCCCTCTGCATGCCAAAACTGACAGCAAAAACCAGTGCTGGGGGTTTGTTTGTTCCCCAAAATACTTCCTTTTGCAGAGTTTTGTTCTGCAGCCTGTAATGACCTCGTTAATCACTGGTCTGGCTTAAGGCTCCCAAAAAATGCTCTTTGACATCATTTAAGGGTGAGGATCGAAGTTGGTGGCTGGGAGAGGAGAACTTTTCCCTTTTTTTGCAAATTTTCTGCAAATCTGACGATTGTGCAAAGAAAACACGAGTGACTTTGGTCGTGGCCAGTCCCAGAGTGGACGTGCACAGCACCTGTGTGCTGAGCTGGCCTGGGTTTGGCCTCCCTGAGCCTGTTCTGGGTCTGAGGAGCTGATTTCAATCTGTGAAGCAAATGCTGTGCCTGGACAACTTTCTAGGGTCCAGATGAGTCCTTTTTCTTGGTACAGAATTTCATAAATCCCTGACTGGAGGAGCGTTTTGGGCCTGTAGGAAGAACCAGAGCTGGAGCCTAACGGGCAGTGCCCATTTGTAGCACGTTCACGAAACAGAGGGAAGAGTTTGAGTCAGATCTCAGCTCTAGGCCAGGGGTTGAGGTAAATTCAGGGCCCTGGCATGGCACCTCCGGCTATCTAGGAGGTGTTGGTCTCTTTCCCAAAATCCCAGAATGGTTTGGGTGGGAAGGGGATCTTAAAACTCATCCACTTCCACCCTTGCCAAGGGCAGGGACACCTTCCAGTAGACCAGGTTCCTCCAAGCCCTGTTCCAAGGAGAATGAAGTTGTTGCCAGAATTGGAGCTGGGATCTCTCCTTATTAAGCACCAGATTCCTTTGAGACAGCAGGTCCCTGTTCCCCTCTGCGAGCCGAGGGTGGCGGCGCTGGACACGGAGGCAGCGGAGCCGGGGCAGGTTCTGTTGTGTGAATCTCTTTTCCTGTGCGCAGAACTCGGAGCTGTTCACGCTGACCTACGGCGCCCTGGTCACCCAGCTCTGCAAGGACTACGAGAACGACGACGACGTCAACAAGCAGCTGGACAAAATGTGAGTGGATGCACAAACGGGAGGGGATCTGCTGTGCTGGAGCTGTGCAGGAGCTGGGATCACAGCAGGGATCACACCGCATCCATGTGTGCTGCTCCAGGAACAAAATCCTGGCAGGCTGAAGTTACTTCACATTGATGTTTCTCAGATTAGACTTTGCTTCTTCACTGTCTTCTTTTATAAATATTTGTTGTCTTTCTAAAGCTGCTGCTCTGGTCCCTTCACAGGGGTTACAACATTGGTGTCCGGCTCATCGAGGACTTCCTGGCCCGTTCCAATGTTGGGAGATGCCACGATTTCCGTGAAACTGCCGATGTTATTGCAAAGGTAAATGTCCAAGCACAGCTTTGTCAGGTTTTTTCGGGGTTTTGCATGTGAGGATGGAATATTTGCTACTCACAGGACTGTTCTGAGAGTTTGATGGAGATTTTAGGGAGTTAAAAAAAAACTTTAGCCCAAGTACTGCTGACTGGTGGGAACTGGAAGAAAGGAGAGGTGTTTGCAAACTCCTTGAGTAATTTTACAAAGACCAAAGCTGTGCTGTTGCCTCACCTGTTCTTGTTCTTCCTGTTTGACACAACAGATTGCATTTAAGATGTACCTGGGCATCACTCCGAGCATCACCAACTGGAGTCCTGGGGGTGATGAGTTCTCCCTGATCTTGGAAAACAACCCCTTGGTGGACTTTGTGGAGCTCCCTGACAACCACTCAACCCTCATCTACTCCAACCTGCTCTGTGGGGTGCTGCGAGGTGCCCTGGAAATGGTGAGCCACATCTCTCTTCCCTCGGGATGGGTGTATGGATAGCCAGGTGTCAGCAGGTACTTCAGTTCTGGTCCATGTTCGTGACTTCTGGGTTTGCTTTGGACTTGAAATGCATTCCCAGGAGAAGGGCAGAGCTGCAGGAGCACTTGGCTGCTGTCATGTGTGGCAGCTGAGGCCCAGAGATGGTGCCTGAACCTCTTCGGTTCATGACCCAAGTTCAAGCGCTTGTATCTCCCTGAGTTTGTATGAAGCTCCAAAATCCTCACTCTGCAGCTGCTGTGAGCCCTAGCTGGGAATTGGCCGGGACAAGAGAACAGCTGTGTCTCAAATTTAGGACTATGTAGAGCCCTGTGTGTCATGTCATGCCCTCAGAGCCCTTGAGCTGGTGCTCCAGGATCATTCAGTCCCCGGAGAAGCTGCTGTGAAGAGGGAGTTACGAGCTCCTCTCTCCTCTTCCCTCACTTAGGTGCAGATGGCTGTCGATGTGAAGTTTGTCCAGGATACCCTGAAGGGCGACAGTGTCACAGAAATACGGATGAAGTTCATCAGGAGGATTGAAGACAACCTTCCAGCTGGGGAAGAGTGAACCACGGCCCCATCTCTCTGGGGACTGGAGGGACCAGCTGGGTTTGGCCATTAGCTTTCCTCACAGATCCGTAGGGATCTCCTGCCCCTGCACACTCAGACTGACTCACTGACTGTTTCAGGTGTTATTTTCTTCTACTCTCACTTCCATCCTCTGTAGAAGACGATTGTCTGGTTGGTGTTTATTTCCCAGGTTCATTCTGAAGCTTTTTCATCAGGTTGATGTCCTTTCCCTTCCCTCCGGGGGCTTCCTACGCTCAGTTTCCAATTGTGACCTGGGTTGTGTGAGAGCAGCTGCTCAGACTCCAGGAGAGCTCCGGTCTCTTCACATCTGGATCGGTGTCGGATGGCCAGAATTGGAGACCAAGCTACAAGAGCCCACTGATTCCCTGCTAAACCCTGTCCTTCCTTAAATGAGGTGTTTAAAATCCATTTGGAGATAAGTGTGTAGTGTTTCTGTAGACCAAACTGGCTTCCTGCACTTGATTCTGAAGTCACTGGCAAATGCAGGCTTGATCCAAAGGGGTGACTGGGGAGAGCTGTTGGAGTGCTGGCACCAGGGCGGGCACTGCTCTGCTCGGGGGGCCATGGCACCACAGAAATCCCATGTCCCTCCCCCAGAAGCCTCACCACTCCCCTCTTGGGAGTCAAACTCCAGTGGAGCAGTAGGAACTATTTTACATGGAGAAAGAATGGCTAAAATGGCATCAGTGCTCCACAGTGCTGCATGGGGAGTCATGGGAGTGAGAACCAAACTCAGGCTGAGGCCTGGGAGGTGTTAAAGGCATTTCAGACTCTGTTCTGCTGTTAGGGGGTGTAAAGACTGCGTGGTGTGAAGGCGGTGCCGGGGTTCGTTCTCACTGGTGTTCAGGCTACAGCAGAATTTCCCAGTTGCTTGACCTGTGGCACCTGCTGCTCTGAAAAATAAATACATAAGCATTAGATAACAAAGAGCAAGAGACTGGAACATCAGCTTCCTCTGCCACCCAGAGCCAGAGAACACAGTCAGGCATTAGGTTCCCAAATCACTTTACATAGCATGAAGGCACAGCCCCACAAAGTCTTTGGGAGCTCCAGAATCTCTGTGGGTTGATGCCTGAGTGTGAGGTGAGAGGGAGCAACCTGCTGCTTGTGCTGCTCTTTTTTGGCTGTTTTCGAGGCATGTTGGGTCATCTGGCACTGGATGGCTCGCCCTGTCCCTTTTTTGGCCCCAAAGAGTCCCTTTGGATGCCCCGTGCAACATGTGCCCTGTGAAGGGACAGTGAGTGGCTGTAAGAGCAGTCAGAGGCCTGGTGGTGGCCCGGTGGGGGCAAGTGGGTGTTGAGGGCAGAGGTGCCACATGGTCACGTTGCAGAGCTCAAAACCATCCCTTATTTCTCATTGTTGACCATTCCAAGTCACTTTAAAGCTGCATTTTAGAAGCAATTGCATTAAAAGAATCGCGGTGTCAGTTCTTTGGTCTCCTCGTGCCTGTGATCTGGTGGTGGGTGCTGGTGGGGAACAGCAGCACGGGCTCACCCGCTGGGGACTGGCAGGGTGACAGTGGTGCCAGGGTGCCCAGGGCTGGCAGGGTGACGGCAGCACTGCACCAAGAATCCCTGGCTGCCGGCACAGGAAGCTGCTGCCTGGAGGAACCTGCCCAGTATTCCACGCACGGAGGGACTGCGGTGGCAGTGGGGGCAGACACTCAGCCTGGGTGGTTTGGGGTCTGTGAATGCTGCTGTGTACTCAGTGTCTGGGACTCGCTGCCACCAGCCCAAGGTAGCTGCTGCAGAGTGAGGACTCCGTGGGCATTTACAGTGGCAAAAAAATCACCTGGAGGGGCATCTGTGCCTCCTCTCTGTGCCAGCTCGGTGCTGCTCCGTGGCTGGCATCGGCCATGTGGAGCTGCTGCCAGGAGTGTGGAGACGAGGAACAGCAACGGCTTCTCGCCAGGAGCAGGGGTTCGTGCTTCCCTTTCTTGTGTAAGTGCTCCCCAGGAGCCCTGCTCCAGTGGGATCTCTGCTCCGTGCTCGTGGGCATTCCCTGCTCCAGGGGTCACCCTGTAGTCATGCTCCATCCTGGGCACTGAGTGCCCAGGGCTGTGCCCTGACCTCTGCCAGCCCCAAGGATGGGGAAGTGGCAGCTTTTGCAATAAAGTGGCTTTTTTTGTCTGGCCAGGAGCGGGAGCCAGGCCTTACCAGCCAGGGCAGCCCCAAATAGTCCCAACATGCACCCAGCTCCCGAGGCTGTGTCCCAGAGGGTCTGGGGGGAGTGAGATCCCGTGACCTCACCCCTGCAGGGAGTGCATCCCGGACTCCTGCTCCCAGCCCCTTGGGAATTGCAGTAATTTGCTGGGGCGACAGGGTCAAAACCAGCCCAGACCTTCTGGAAGAACAAAAAGCAGAAATTGCATTAAGTAAATTAAAACTGTCTACTACTGAGCAGCTCGCTGCAGACAAGGGAGAATATGCAAAAAGCTCTGTTTGAAACCTACTAAATATTACCATGTGCTGTTTATAGGAAACAAATGGGGAAAGGCATCTGCATCAATAAACCCCAACGTGGCTGGGCTTGGACTGAAGCCTTTCCACGGCTCTCGGTTATTGAATACCCGTTGCTTTCATGTGGTGCCAGCCCTGACCCCTGACACATACCGCAGAGGAGAAAGTTGACTTGTGGGAATAATAGACATTCCTAGTGAGCGGTTTAACCTGGCAGGAGAAGAGGCGACTTCCAGCCTCTCACATCCCTGCGTGATATTGGAGATGACAACAGCAACAAGTCAAGGGGGCGACGCAGAACATGGGGTGGAGAGCGATGCTGCGGGACCCCGGTGCCTGGGGCCAGCCCCCATCCAGCCCCGTGTGCTCTCACGAGCCTGAGCACCCTGTGATGGCATCGGCCACAGCACCGTGTCCCAACCGCATCCCAGGCTCCCACAGCAACAGGATGCAGGAGCTTTGGTTGCTGCAGTGCCTGCAGAGGTGGAAGGAGCTTTCCAGCCCTTGTTCTCCTCCAGCACGGTTCCCTCCTGCAGGAAAGTGGGACATTGGCTCTGGTGTCCTGATGGAGCGCACTGGCAGGAGCTGAAGTTCCATGTGGGACTCACAGGGTCCAGGGTGAGGGTTTAAACCAGTTCATGTCCCCAGCATGGGGACAACCTGGCCAGTGTTGGAAAACCCGGACAACCTGGCGAGCCCCAGCCACACTCCCACTCTTGCGCCAGCCCAGAGCCAGGTGGTCCCTTCTCTACTCTCCCGCGGGAAGCAGAGCTCCCAGCCCTGCTCCTGTCACCCAAAACAGGGTGAGGGACAGCCCTGGGCACTGTCCAGACCTCACAGTCCAGCACTTGCTGAAGGAGCAGGAATGGTGCCGGGATCCTGGATGGGACAAGAGAATCTCCCTGGGAAAGAAGTGTTTCCGGGCTGGTGTCCTCACTGCCGGGGCAGCTCCCACAGCTTTCAGCCAGATGTGCTTGGCCAGGGTGCCGGGCACTCCCTGGGGCCGTGCAAAAGATGTTTCACCCATGAGGGCTCGTGCACTGAGGACAGGGCTTGTTGGCAGGGCTGGCACGGTGCTGGTTGCCCCAAGCAGCCAAGGTGTGGGTGGTGCCAGCAAGGGCAGGTGGATCCCAGCCCCTCAGGGGGCCTGGCCCCGTGTCCCTAAGCACCCGCCACATGCAGGTACGGGATATTCGGGGTGTGGGTACCACTCAGGTGTGGATCCAACTCGCCCCAGACGCTCATCTGTGGCCAACCTGGCCGAGCACCTCCCCATGCTTGGCACCACACAGGCACCAAATCCACGAGAACGTGTTCTCTGCCTGATAACGATCTGGAGAGTTTGGGTACCTGGATGTTTTTAGAACCCTTCCTTGGCCCCTGGGCCGGCTGCAACACGTGTTTGGCTACCCTGGAAGCCCAGGCAGCTGACAAAATCCTCTCCCCAGGCACGGCCACGCTGCACCCCCCTGCCCTGGCCCAAATGCAGTTTCCAAAGCTGGGAATGCCTCTGGCAGCAGCGCCGGGTCAGGGCAGCCTTTTGGCGATGCTCCTTGGCACCCGCCCTCCCGCAGCATCCCTTGCCAGGGCGAGGAAGAGGAGGAGGTGTCTGCAGTTCCTCCCTCGGGTCAGGGGACACAGGAGCAGCCCCGGCGGCGCTGCTCGGAGCTGAGCCACATTCTGGTGGCGTTTGGTATTGGGGGTGACGGGAAGGAAGCTCCATTGTTCCTCTTTTATTGTTTTGTGTTTCCTAAGCGGGATCGGCACCCTCCTCCCACGCTCTGCCCGGCTGCGGAGCGGATCCAGCCCTGTGAAAGCCAATGCTGCGCCAGAGGCGGCTGCTGAGTCCTGGGCAAAGGGAAATGCAGGGAGAATCGTCCCTGCTTCCAGCACAGACAGGCCACCAGAAGCACGTGTAGAGCTGACGAGTGGCTGCGGCAGGGACACGACTCATCTCAGCGTTCCCCTGCCTCTGATCAGGTCTGTGCTCCCGGATCTCCGTGGTGCTTTGTTCCTCTGTGGGGCCATTTAGGCAGTGCCAGCTCGTGCCAGCTGCAATGGGAAGGGATGATCCAGTTGCAGGGAAGGAGGGTGACATGGGCCATGCCACCATTTCCAACCCCACGGCGTGACCCGGTGAGGACGTTGGTGCTCTTCCCGCATGGGGCAGTCCAGTCCCCCACACCTCATTCTACCCCACACACCCAAACCCCAATAATTCAAACCACAGCACCACTGTCCCACCAGCAGCACCTCCGCTCCCCTCTGGAAGCCGCCCTCGGCTGCCGGTGGTGCAGGATGTGGCACCGGGACACAGCGTCCTGTGGAGCCGGGACCACCCAAAACTGTGCTGGAGTGCCCGTGGGATGGGTGCAGCTCAGGCACCGGCTTTGCACCATAAACACCGAGGCCATGAGCTCACTGGACCCCAGGAACCCCAGGGCAGCAGGGCAGTGCCGCTCCAGCCTTCCTGAATTTCCACAGGAAGATTTCCATTTTCCCAGCTGCAGCCAGGACTCTGAGAGCCCAGTGTGGTGGGTTTGCCCACAGGCAGCTCGGGAAGCTGCTGGTGCTGAGCAGCCCTGGCCCACAATGAGAGCCAGAAAGAGGCAGGAATTTTGATGAGAAATGTTTGTTTTATTTTAAAATAATTTTAATTGTGGCTTCTGAGTTAGGAGCCTCTGGAGTGGTCGCTCTATCCCTGAGCCTGTCGTGAATGAGGGGTTTGGGCCCAAATCGCTGGCAAAAGCAGGTTTGATATAATTTTATCACTCTATTTCTTATGAGGTAGATAAATCACACCAAGGAAAATTGGATTAAAAACAATCTACAATGATTTAGGTGGAAATGGGGTCAGAAAAAGGAAGGGAGGAAAAAGTCAGGGATGCAAGGAGGTAAGGGACACGCCCCAAGCTGAGTCACCAGGTGCAGAGAGGATCCCCTTACTAAATTTAGCCTCAGACTGGATCAGTGGATTAAGTCTGAAGGATTTACCTACACTTGATCATAACAATACCTCATTAACACAGCAATAGCAGTACTTGATCAATTGAATAATTTAATTCATACAAAATGATTCAAATGGGATTTTCTATAACCATAACTCTAACTGAATTATACATCTGAAGTAGCAACATCCATAACGTGCACACACATGGACATAAAGAGCCTGCACAAAGGAATAGACCTGGGAGAAATTCCCCTCGAGTCCGGCAAAATACTCACATCGATGCCTCTTCTCAACGGTGGAGGGTTGAGCCCCACGGGGTGGGGGGTATCAGCCCAGGCTCCATCGTCGTTGTTGGTCCTCTGGGTATCACAGACAGGATGAGCTCCAAGGGGAATTCTGCTCTGAGGGAGATCCTGGCGCAGCCGCTGCAGCCCGGGAGAGCTCAAAGGGTGTCGCTCAGGACCACTGGTTACAGGGTTGTGCGACGACTGACTTCAGTCATCACTGAATTCCCATCCTAGCCACAATCCCAATTGGTAGCTATGGGAATTTTCCTCGAAGTGCTCAGTAACTAAAATATGATTCCACTCAGGATGTTTTTCAGGCAGAAAAATAAAGCCTTGAGGCTGTTTGTAAGAGGAAACAGAAGCTCCTGAGAGACTAGGAATTCTGGAAGCAGAGTGGAATTCTGATAAGCTCAAGGGGAGCCACCTGCCCAGAAAACATTACTTAAAGTGGAGACCTAACGAGCCAGGATGTCCCTGATCCCATCCTGTCCCCCAACCCCGATCCCATCCCCAACCCCATCCCTGCCATGGCAAGCGGCTCACCACAAGCAGGACTGAACCAGATGCCTGGATGACCAGGGACGGCTGCAGTCAAGACTTCCAAACAGTTCAGTTAATAGAGAGACAAGAAAACAATTCAAAAATTTAAAAAGCAATCCCCTCCCCGAATGAAGTGAAGCCCCAGACGTTCCTTGCAGCCCCAGGATCCCGTTGGCTTCTCCCTGCCTGTCACACAGACACAGGAGCTGACTCGGGGAAAGTGCTCGCCAGAACAATGCCTCTTTTTACAGCAAAAAAATATTGATTTTATTTTAATTAGTGCTAGCGCTGACATCCAAGAGCTCAGGGAGAAGTTGCCAGGCTCTGGGCTGGCTCTGCCCTGGGCTGTGGCTCCTTGTCCCCGTCCCATGGCAGGCACAGAGCCCCCCGCAGCTGCCCGCGTGCCCCGGCTGGAGCCAGCGACTGCCCGGGGCTGGGACCAGCATTGTGGCCTCTTGCCCAAGCTCTCGGCCAGGGCTGTCACTGCTCCCCAGGCCCCGCAGCGCCGAGCCATTGCTGGGAAGGCGCTTGAGCAAGATGCCACCGAGGAGCTGGAGGGTGTTCCCTGCCGAGGGGAGAAATCCAGCGGCTTCCTCGAGCATGGAACACTGAAATGACCTGGTGGGACCTCTGCTTGCCTAGTGCTGCGGAGCCTGGAGGGGACAGAAAGGCAATGGGGCTGTCCTGGGCTCCTGCATCACCCCAGCCTCCCCCACTCCCACATCCCCTGAGCTCCCGCATCCCTTTACCCCAGGCTTCAGCGTCCCTCTGTCCCACACTCCGGCAGCCCCCAGGCTCCTGCATCCCGGCCGGGCAGGGCACGGAGCACCATGCCGAGGGTGTCGGCTGGCCGGGAGCCGGGGAGCGGAGCGTTAACCGGGACAGCCGGGCCGGGGAGCGCAGCCCGAGGAATGAGGAAGCCGGAGCGGGTACCGTAGTGGAAAGGGCTTGGCACGGGCTGTGGAAAATGGAGGCCTGGAGAAATGTGACAGCAGGCTGGCCTGGCCGGCAGTACCACACAGGCGTAGTTAAGCCTTCAAGCCTGCCATTGTTCTCCCCTAATTATTCCCACTCCCTGAGTATTACACCCCATAATTCAGGAAAGCTGAGTAATGGAAGAAACAACAGCAATTTTAATCTCTCAGTACCGGTGGTCTCCACCAAAAAAATGCTTTCAAGAGCTCTGCGGTTGCGACTTCCTCGGTTTGGTGGGCAGTGGAGGGGAGGGGGAGCACGGCCACCGGCCCGCGGGTGCTCGGCCCAGACCGGGGGCAAAGAGGCCAGCGGGGATGGGACCAGAACCTTGCTCCAGGTGATGGGAGGTGATGGGAGGTGATGGGAGGGGACCATGCTGGATGCTGGGAGCATCCCCACCAGGTACCACATGAGCCCCACGCTGGCGGCTGGGCTGGCATTGGGGTGATTCCAGGTGGGGGCAGCCCCTTGTCCCCTGCACGGGGGGACCTGGTGTCCTCGGTGGGGAGGAGCAGAGCTGGGCAAGGCACTCTCACTGCCGACACTGTATCCTCTGTTCTCGGCTAAACCACATAGACCTGGGCATCAGTTTTTGGTCAAAAAATGTTTTCCTTCCTGGGAGCTGGCTCTCAGGAAAGGAAATTCTGGACTCCCTAGAAATGCTCTCGCTTTTTGACAAAAGCCACCACGGGTTTGTTCTCTAAGGAGCAAGCTCTGGGTGAACACATTCCCACTCCTGCAAGGACAGAGACCAGGAGTCAGCACTGGCAGCACAAGGGTGCTCTGGAGGACCTCACATGGGCAGGAGAGAGCCCCAACCCTGCCTGTGCCCCTCTGCCCACTCCAGCACCCCTGGCCAAGTCCAAGCACCTGCACTGTCTCGCCAGCCCTGTTCCCACTGTGGCTCTGAGCATGAGTAACGTGACTGGTGGGTCGAAATGAGCCTTTGGCTGATTCAGCATCACCTGCTCATCAGATCTTGGGGAGCAGGAAGAGGAGGATGGGCAGCAGTGCCCTCAATGGGGCCAGAACTGATGCACTGAGTTGGGACTGGGCACCTCTTGGGAACAACTCAGGGCCAGGGCATCTGCCAGCCTTCATCCATCCTTCCATCCCTCCATCCCTCCCTCCTCACCTCTGAGATGCAGTAAAAGCACCGAAAAAGTGCAGGTCTGCCCTGCCCCAATGTCCTGTAGGCACAACACTCACCTGCTGCAAACTACCACAACCATCTTCCCTCCTCTTGGAAGTTTTGGCAATAGCAGTGTTCACTGAAATAGACAGAGAAGTCACAGAGCCAGGCAGGGACCTGACGTGCTGAGGAGCCCATCAGGGCTGTGCAGGGATTGCACCAGAGCCAAGGGGACACGGCCAGTGGTTTTGAGACACAGTTCAGCATCACTTCTCAGCAGCTGCTCTGAAGTTTGGCTGCAGGGTGCTCAGGTCTCTGTTACATTTAGCAAAACGACTGGAGGTCACATCCCTCACCCCAGGTACAAGCTGGGGCGATGGCCCTGCCATCCCGGGAGCCACGTGACAAGCCACCAGCCCTAGGGGACAGATCACTCCACTGCCACCCCTTAGGGCTGACCCTAATGACACACAGCTCAGCTTGCCGTGTCCCCGAGCGCTGCCCCTTGGCACATCCCACCAGCCCCTGAGGTGACTGAGCAGGGCAGGCGAGGTGGGGTAGGGTGGCCCAAAGGTGACGGTGGCGGTGGGCACTGCGTCTGTGTGGTCTGAGCCATCTGGATGCACTTACAGCAATACTGCAGCAATTGCGGAAAGATCAAAACTCGTCAGGCCAACCTTGATTCCCAGTGCATTTTTTGCATTTTTGAGGACTCGAGTCTATAACCTGACAGCGGGAGGGGTGTTGCCTGCACAGCCCTGGAGCCCTCGGCACTGTGCTGCCAGATTCTGGGAGTGTTGCCTGGGCTGCCCTGGCACTGCCGCAAGATCCCCGGGATCCTGGGAATGACCCTGACGAAACAGTGTTGGGTCCTTTGTCTGCACCCAGCAATCGGAGCGGGCACTGCTTCTGCTGGGGGGTCAAATCCCTGAGCAGGGCCCTGCTGAGAGCCTGCTGCACCCCGGGGCTCCTGCTTGCAGTGACTGGAGGGGACAACCCATGTGTCCCCATTGCTGGGGCCAGGGGAGATGCCAAGAAGTAACTGACGCCCACACCTGCCCTAGGAAATGACACGGTCCCATCCATCCCCGCCTCCCTCCTGGGATTTCTCATCCCCTTTGAAGCTCAGATGGGGAAATTTGTCCCAGCACCCAGCACGGGGCATAAAGGGTTTGAGACCGTGACAGGTTTGGTTGGCTTATGCTGTGCTGCTGTCACCTCACTGCTGTGCCTGGGAACGTCCTGGTAACAGCCATGGCTGGGGAATGACTGGGGCACTGGTGCTGTGCTGGGCACACTGGAGCTCCACTGTCATCTCTGAAACAGAGGATCCCCTGCAGCCCATGATGAAGACCATGGCGAGGCAGGCTGTGTCCCTGCAGCCCGTGGCACTGCAGCACTGTGGCAGTGTGGCCTTGAACAACAGCTCCTCTGAGAGGTGGCAGCCCCAATAATTAATCATTAGCTCAGCCCTTATGGCAGGGCAATGGAGAGGGCACAGGGAAGGAAGAGAGGGCACAGGGGTAGTGGAGGGGGCACAGGGGTGGTGGAGGGGGCACAGGGAAGGGAGAGAGGGCACAGGGGTA
>VZTI01000469.1:242600-278951 GCA_013397865.1 Struthidea cinerea | reverse complement strand
GGCCCGGCCCGGCCCGCCGCTCCCGCCAGCGGCCGCCCGTGCCCGCCGCTCCGCTCCGCTCCGCCGCGCCGAGGGGAGGTGAGGTAAGGTCCGCGCCGCTCCGCCGGGATGGGGTCAGGGCTCCGCCGCTCCCGGTCCCGCTCCTGATCCCGCTCGCCTGCGCATCCCGCGGGTTGCGCCGGGCTCAGGCGGGAGTTGATCCCGTGGATTTCCCAGTCACGAGTCCCGCTGTTCTGGTGCCTTTTCCCCGACGAACACCGCAGAACGATCCAGCCATCCCTCCTCGGGCAGGTCTGAGCCCGCTTTCCTCTACTTTTCCTTTTCTCATCTCTTCTCCCTCCTCTGACTTACCTCGGTCACGTCCCTTTCCCAGGGAATCCTCCCCAGAGCCTCTGCCGTCTCCCAGCGCCCAGCCCTTTCTTTCTGCTGTTAGGAAACGCGTTTGTGAGAACAAAAGTGTTTTGGGGAAAGTGCCGTGACCTTTGGGACAGCCACTGCTGGCACTCACCACTCCAGCCCTGCCTGGAGTCTTGTCCCCTCCCGCAGCTCCCAACATCTGCACCCGGGTACCGGCACCGTTCCCGGGTACTGGCACTGTGGCGCCTTCCACAAAAACCTTGGGAAACACAAGGTGCTTATTTTTTTAAGAGTGTTGCTCTTAATTGGCTCCTGAGCTACCAGGTTCTCCAGCTTTGAACATTCCCAATAAGCCAGGAAAGATCCCCCCTGTACGGTAGCCCCAGGCCAGGCAATAACCTACCGGAGATATTTCTCATCTATGGGCAGCTTTGCTATAAGGAACATGTTTAATAAATCATAAGGCCGGTGAATTCCTGGGATTTTTATTGCTTCTGTAAAAATGCAGTTTTTATCCATCTGCGAGGGATACTGGGAAACAAAGCGGCTCCTTTCAGAGCCGGATCCTACGAATTTAGGACACAGAGCTGGCAGCAGGGCTGCGAGCCCCCTGGGCAGGGGCAGTGCCGTGGTGGGACACAGGGGCTGTCCTGTCCCTGCTCTTTTAGGGACCAACGTAACCCAGGTGCCTGAAGCCCCATCTTGGCTTCCCTCACTCGGCTGGGGCTGTGGACACGACCGCGTGCATGGAGCCGAGGCAGCGATGCCAGGGGAAACATCACAGCTGGAAATGCAGCGGGCCTGCACCAGGCTTCCAGTTACATTTTTCCTCCTTGCCCTGTTGTCCAAGGGGAAAAGAAGCAGCAAAATCCAAACTGCTAAAAAACGGGAGAGGTTCTTGCAGGGAGACTCGCCTGGTTTCCATCAGCCCCGCTGACCCGATCCCGCAGCAGTGGGGCGGTGGATTGTCACAGAGCCCAGACTGGGCAGAGGAATGGCAATAAAGGAATTTTCTTTGCCTGTTCCAATCTGAAAACTGGGGTTAGAAGCAGGAGCAGAGCTGAAACACAAGCAGCACACGGATACGTGAACCCAGCCGCTGTCAGGGGCTCATGGGGATTTCGGAAACCATGAGTGCTGTGGCCAGGGCAATTGGTTGTGGGTTGAAATAGGTGGTGGAGACTCTGCCCCACTGCACTGGGCCAAACTGCGAGGCCAGGCTGCCCTTCTCCAAGGAGGCAGCAGTTTGGTGATCGGGATTTGTCCCGTCTCCTGCCATGCCTTTGTTTTAGGCTGTGCGGAGCCCGGCCACAGAGGCGGGGAGGGAGCGTTTCTTTGTACAGGGAAGCATTTAAATTCTTTGCAGTGATTCATATATTCCATTCATATGAAACACAGTCCTGCCGAGTGTGAATGGGGACTGCGGGGGGATTTTTTTAAGGCAATAAGCCCTAGAAGTGTCAAAAGTTATTCACACCTTGGCGAAATCAAGGATATTTCTGTCCGTGGCTCTTGGCAGGGGCTCAGCACAGCTCGCCTTGCGTTAGGTTTTCAGTTTCCCACTTGGATACGGAGCGGGGCGAGCATAGGGGCAGCACTCCCATTCCCCCTGCCCAGTGCTGGAACGTTTCCTGCTGCCAGAGGGGCCCAGCATGGGCTGTGCCCGGGGGTCACGGCTCAGACCCCAGGGGTCACACGCCCTGAAAGCCCCAGGGCTGGTGAGCAGCCACATCTTAGCGAGCCCATGGCTGGGCGAGCTGCTGTCCCTCGTGTGATGGTCACCAAGGCTGTGACCAAAGCTACAGACCAGCTGTCCCCATCGGGGCAGAGCATGCCATGTTTGCCCTCAGCACAGGGCACAGGAACAGCCCAGAGAGGGACCTTTTTGGTGATGCTGGGACCTTGGCAAGGGGCTCCAGGGGTCAAGCATGACCCTGGGGTCACTGACCTGCTCTGGGGGGCTGCCAAGTCCGTGTTGAGGAGGGATTGTTTGGGAGGAGTAAAGTGGAGTGGCTGGGGGGGGGGGTGGGGGGGGGNCTGGGGGGCGAGATGTGGGGGGCATCACCCCGATGCCTCGAGGTGCCCCAGGTGTGGGGCCAGCACCCGCGGGGAGCTATTGCCTCTGCTGGCTGCTCCGAGATGCTTTGAACTGCTGTAAATCCTCTCCAAAGGAACTGGGAAGACAGTTTTATGGCTGCTGGGGAGGCAGATTAGCAGGGTGTTGTTTTCAGTGCTGATCCATCACGGGACGCCGGCGCTGCGTGGTGCATCCAAGTGCTCGGCTGCTGGCGGGCGGTGCAGCCTCTCCTGGGAAGGTGGAGATGAAACCGCCTGGTTTTAGTGTTTTGTCTGCTCTCTGGATCTGTGATGTCAGGGGCAAAACTGCCTCCATGGGCCCTGGACGCCATGGCCGGCAGCAGTCAGGCTCCTCACACTCCGCGACAACGGCGGATCAAGGGGATTTGGGCAGTGGCACCTGCAAAAGGCATTAACCCCGTGGGGAGGGCACAGGGCCGGTCCTGTCTGTCCCCACACACCCCTCTGTCATTCTCTCCTATTTCAGCTTGTCCACAGCCCAGGAAGGAACAGACTTTCCATTCCTCCGCACTAAAGAAAATATCTGTGACAGTAAAATCTCATAGTTCAGAAGGGGGAGGGATAAAATGACACCAAATTGCATTTGTCTTCCCTCAGTTTCTCACTCCCACCTTTTTCCCTCTGGGAGAGGGTGCAGGCCATTGACTCTGCTGGGCACAAGCTAGGCTCTGAGCATCGCCAGTCCCCCATGCACCCTGTCACAGCTAATTAGAGAGGGTAATTAACTGCCTTAACAAAGGGAGGGAGGACATTGACACATGCCCACTCCGTCCTTTGCACTCAGGGGTTCCCTGTGCTGGACCTTTGGGGAGCAGGGCAGGGTGCTGCTGGAACCTGGCTGTGTCTTGCAGTAATCCAGTGGGATTGGGACCCTCACGGTGGCTGGTGAGGCCGGGGTGATACCCCACAACACCGGCCCCCCAGCTCTCCCCTCCTGCTCAGGGCTCAGCTGCACGTTGCTTCCCTGCGTTGGCGATTTGGACGCCGGCACAGACATAATAAACCGCTTTTCCTTTTCCCCCTGTCACCGGAGCCGTTCCTGAGTCACATCCCTGGCCGCCTGGCTCTTCCCCAGGGCTGTCTGCTCTGGCTGCATACCCTGCACATCGGCTGCAGACTTCAAAGCAATGGGATCCATCCCGGCCGGGAAGGGCTGGAGGGATGGCAGCGCTCCGGGAAACATCTGCGCGGGGCCAGGGGGGTGCAGCGGCTGGCGCAGCTGGTGGGGTGTGATGCTCTGCTCCCCAAAAGCCTGGCTCACCCCTGGGCATCTCTCGGCTGCCCCAAAGAGCTGCAGGAGCTGGATCCTTCACCAAAGCCACCTCCTGCCCTGTTCTCCCATGTCCTCACAGGAGCATCCCACCAGGGACCCCACGGCTCCTGATGGCTGCTGCCTCCCTGTAGCACTCTGGAGCTCGGCCAGGGGCTGCAGGTGGGAGATGGCTCCTACCTAAAACAGGATGAAATTAAAAAGGAGCCAAAGGTGGCAGTGTGAGGGTGTCTGCTGTCCCCTCAGCCCAGTGGCCGCAGAGTGCTCCCATGGCCTCTGGCCCCAGCGTCAGCCGAGTTCACGGAGTGAAGCTCCAGATCACAGGCAGCAAGTGCAGCCAAAATCTGCAGAGCAGCCAGGTCTGGTCTCTTCGACCTTCCTTGGGGCTGAGCCCATCCCACTGGCCCATCTGGAGATGTTTGTCCTCAGAGGCTCTTCCAGGAGCCTCCATCCAGGACAGAGCTTGGCAGGGAGCAGTCAGGAAGGAGGACAATGACTTCAATGTCCACCTGCTGTGGATGCAGTGGCCGATGCAATGCCTGGCCCAGCTTGGCTGTTTTGCACCAAAAACCTGAGTCCTTATTTCTTGCAGCACTCCCAGCCCGAGTTCTGCCTTCCCCAGGCAGGATGTGGCCCGAGGAATTGCCCTAAACCAGCAGATTTCTGCAAACCTGCTGCACACCGGAGCAGCCTGGCGATGCTGAACCCCTGGGACCTCGCAGCGCTCCTGTGCCTGCCCCGCAGAGCTCTGGCTGTCGCTGAGAGCCTCTTTATTGTTCTGGGGGAGGGTTTTGTTTCACTGCTGCCTTCCAAGTTCCCAGGGATCTAAGTTCTAAAGCAGGGTCTTGTAAAGAGCCCTGTCCAGATGGGCGAGATGATATTGCCGTATCAGATGAGAACTATCCCCGTCTTTATCCGCAGACAATGCAGCAGTGGGAGCAAACAAGGATAGAGCCTTTCTTTGGAGGCACATTAGCCAAATAAGAGCCTTCACTTTGTTTTGTGCCAAAACCTAAGGCCTCAAGGCCAGACCACCTCGGGGAACTCCCCCCATCCCTGCAGCCACATGACGATTTACCCCTTTCCCTGATGCCCATTTTCCTGGCAGGGCAGGGCAGCAGGGTCCTGCCCATCTCATTGCCAGGGTGTTCCCTGTCCTGTCCCCGCTGTCGGAGTGGTGTCCATGCCCCCAGAGCTGGGGAGGTCTCAGCAGTGCTCTCAGGCCTCTTCTGTCCTTGGACACCAGCAGAAGGTGGAAGATGCTTTGGCTGTGCCTCATCATTGTGGGATAGTTGAACCCACTCAGACAAGAGTCAGAGCTGTGCAGAGCAGCCGAGGCTGCCCCTGTGCACTCACTTGTGGTGATGTGCAAACCCTGCGGCCAATTCACCTGCTTTCAGATTTCATTACAAGACCCAGAATTCAGCCCAGGTTTGTTTTAAGAAGTTACCGGAGGCTGAGAGAGCCTGGGTCTGATTTATGGCTTCCCATCAAAATCATGCGGTTTCACCACGAAACTTGGAAGCTCTGGCTGCATTTTTCCTTTGGAGATTTTGGCTTCGCTCCAGGGGCGAGAGTGTGAATCCAGGGTGTGCATCAGGGCTGGAGCGTTCGGGTGCTGCGACTGAGATGGAGGAGATATGGATCACCACAAGGAGAATATTTAATGTCAGGACAACACAGCCATCGTTTTCAGGGAAGCACCGATAAGGCGGCGGGAGGCTTGGCACGGCACGGAGCTGCAACAGGTCCTTTGCTCTCACTGTAGCTTTCATTTCAACACTCAACACTTATCACCCTCACATCCTGCTCCGTGTCAGTGGCTGGAGCAGCATCTCCCAAGCTGCTGTGCCCAGGCAGGCTGGGAAGTTCCACTGCCCTCCCTGAATCCCTGCTCTGGACTCACGGGGTGAGCTGCTGGTGCCCACTGGGGTTAAATATGTGGGCTTTTGCCAAGAAGCATATTTCCAGCCTCAAACATGCATTGTCAACGACTGCAGAAAGGTATTTCTCACTGCTCCGTGTGCTGTGAGCCAGCGGACGAGAACAAGACGACTTTTATTGCTATTTCTTCATATTTCCTGATATTGCCAGTCTGGCACTCACAACCCACAGGCAGATCCTGACCTGGGCCTGGGTTTGGATTACAGAGCGATACCTTTGTCTTTGCTTTGCCTTTAATTTCAGGTGCTTTGGGCCCCGCAGGGCTGAGCTGATAACCCAGGAGGGCAGAGCCCACAGTCCCAGGGTGGGCAGCCCGGGTCAAGGCCAGACCCCAAACCAGGCCCGTGCCCAGGCACTGCAGGCACACAGAATCATTAAGGTTGGAAAAGCCCTTCAAGATCATCAAGTCCAACCTGCACCTAAATACCCCATTCTCACTAAACCATACTGTGAAGTGCCATGTCTATTTTTTGAAAGCTTCCAGGGATTCTGACTCCATCACATCCCTGGGGAGCCTGTTCCACAGCTGGAGCCAGGCCAGTCCCCTGCCCCTCACAGCGGCTCAAGGATCCCAAAGCCCAGTGACTGCCATGGGCCCACAGACCCCTCAGGGTCACATTGTGGGGGTCTCAGCATCTCGCTCGTGGCAGAGCATGAACAGAGGAAAAGAGCTTTGTGTTACATAAATAACAAGGTCAGGGCCCTGCGAGCTGCTCCTGCTGCGCGAGCGCCGCATCCTGCCGAGCATCCCCTGGCGCGGGGGCCGGCGGGACAGCAGAGTCGCTTCAGGGCTTGGGTGCCTTTGTGGTTTTAATTTAGTGGCTTTTTAAAGTCAAGATGAAAGGGAGAGCCGGGCAGGGCCGCAGCAGTTCCCCTGTCTGCATCCAAAGGAAGCTGGTGGGGCCGTGCCGAGCACCAGTGGCTCCACGCCCGCTTCCCGAAGCTCCGCTTGCTCCTTCCCGCGGCCGGCACAGACACGTCTGCACCACGAACGGACCTTGTCCGTGCCAGCACTGCGCCATGCTAGGAAGTGCCAGCTCATGTGACAGTGTGAGATGACCCCTCAGGGCCTGGTGTGGGACACTCAGGTGTCCGGCACTGCTCCGACAGCCTGGCACGGCTGGTGCTGATGCTCTTTTCCATTACACCTCCCATAGCCATTCATTAAAGACCATGTGTGGTGTCATTGCCAACCGTCAGCTACGGGCCAGGACAAGACCCCAGCGCTCCTTGAGCAGCCATAAATTGGGCTGTACAAGGAGTCTGTAATTATTTTATGCCAAGCCTGGTATTTTCCTCCCCCCAGGGAGGCACTAGAGCGAACAAGAGCAGGCCTGTGCCAAACCATGCCCAGGCAGTGCTTTTATGAAATCTTGGGTTCGTCAGAATTAATTTCATTTAAAACATTCTTCTCGTTTTTCATAAAGCACAGCAAATCCGCGGTACTTAGGGCAGGAATGCAGCCAGAGCGCTGCCGGGCAGGCGGCGAATTACCCGCGGCAGATGGGTCGTGACGGCGGGGTCGCCCGCGGTCCGGAGCTGCGCTTGCCTTGGCTTCCTGGGGGCAGCCAGCTGGGAAGAGATGCTGGAGTGACTGCCCGGGACACAGTCAGGCTCCCATCCCGTCCAGTGCTCGCAGGGATGTGGGAGTCCAGGTGTGTTTGTCCCCAAAGCTCTGTGAAGGCTGTGGCTGTGACCATTCCCATCCCAGTGCCCGGTGCTGTCCCTGCATGTGTGGGATGGAGCATCACAGGTCCTCTGCTTGAGTCCCCTGGCTGGTGGCAGCTGGTCCAGGGGTGGAACCCGGTCCAAAACCTGAGCAGAACTGCTCAGATTACCAATAATTCGAGTGATTTTTGGGGCTGGGGATACCTGACTGGGGCTGGGGGCTGAAGCAGTGTGGGGACGAGGGTTGGGAGCTGGTGCTCCTGCCCTGCAGGAGAAGGTGGGAAGACCAGAGCCATGGGAGAAGCAAACCTCTGTCCACTACTGCTGGGGCATGGCAGGGGCACCTTCCGAAAGGCAGGACCTCTGCAGGGCTGCTGCTGGAGGGCTCTTGGCATGGGATAGAGTTTAGTCCCTGGGGTCCAATCCCAACTGGAGAAATAGCTCAAAAATCCCATCATTCTGGAGCCCCAACTCACTGGGAAGGGGTTTAACTCCCCTGCCTTCAGCCTTCCCTCTCTTGCAGCCTCCCAGGACACGCCCTGGGTGAGCACCTCAGCCAATGTGTCCTCTTAGGACGCAAACCGGAGCTTGTGACCTTGGGTGACCCTGGGGCAATGAGAGCAGGCAGGAGACACCCCCGTGGGACTCAGAAACCAGAGGGAGCCAATGGGTCAGTCCAGCTGGTCCCACTGCAGGCTGGGATCATCCCTGCCATGCTGGGAACCTTGTTTGCTCCAAACTTCCACCTCCCACTGGGTCAGTGAGCCCCAACCTGCCAGGAAGCTGGCAGGGATGAGTAGGGGGATTAGAGAGTTTAGCAGGTGTCGACCCTCATCTTTCATCCTGCTGCAGGGAAATCCATGGCTTGCTCTTCCCTCTTCCTGCACAAGTCCTGCCCTTTCCCTCCATGTGTTTGCTGCTAACTGGGATGGACTGGTAGATGGAGTTTGGAACAGCACTGGGGTCTGCACCCAGTGCAGAGCCCTCCAAGCACCAGCCAGCTCAGTTTTGGCTGGATGGAACTCCAGAGGAGTGGTCAGCAGCTCCAGCACTGTGTGGCACAGCCAGGTGCCCGGCTGATGGCGTTTGCCCACCGCAGGGTTGGGTTGATCCACGTCGCTCCACAGTTTGCCATGGAGCGTGAGAGCACAGGGCTGGGCGTGCTGTTTATTTTGGTGAAATTGAGTTTTCTCTGGGAGATTGGGGGGCGCGGGGGGCCTCCAGACAAGGGGCTTTTGTGAGACGAGCTGCAAGCCGATCCCCTTTTGTGGTTTTGCTTTTTTGGATGATACAATTTGTTATTCCAAGAGCTACCCAGCAAATGGACCCCATTAGCTGAGTCCCCAGAGCAGCTGGAGCTGGAGCTGGCGCTTGCAGTGCCTTTGTCTGCATCCACCTTGGGCCCACTGGGAGCGCTGGGGCCATGGCACTGCTTTGCCCCTGGATGGTGCCTGGGGTAGATGGGGGAGCCAGGAGATGCTGTCCGTCCTTGCTGGCTGTGCTGACGGGGCATCTTATGGGATTAGCCTGGGCTGGGACCAGTGAAAAGTGCTGGGTTTGTTGAATTCCCCATCACACTCGTGTCCCTGGCACATGCTGACAATAACCCAGTTGTTGCCACGCTGCTGGGGGCCGGAGCCAGTGCTGGGGCAGTCCAGCCAGGGGCAGCCCTTTTGGCCCCTCAGACAGGGCTGGACCTCACCCTCATGCTTGACAGGAGCTGTGGGAATTCACATCCCTCTCTGCCTTTGGGCACGAGCAGCATCCCCTGCACTGGGGGCAGCATTTGGGATCCCACTGGCATCCCCCCATCTGCTCCTAAGCGCCCCTGCACAGCTGGCACAGGAAGGGCAGCTGCGTGAATGCCATGGCAGCCTGAGCTCTTGGAGCCTGGCCCTGGGGCCGTGGTGCCAGGGCACGGCCATCTCTGGCCACCAGGGCCGGGTGGTCCAGCCGGAGCATCCTTGGCCCGCTCGGTGCTGCCTCCCGCAGTGCAGGGATGCTGCTGGCTCTGTTTGTCTTGGCTCCGATGGGCTTTTTCCTGCATGTGAGAGGCTGGAGCTGGGCAGGAGCCAGTGGGTTTATAAATAAAAGCGTCGGACACCTCTCTGGGTGGTGCTGAAAGCTCCTGAATTAGCCCCACTGCCCCGACACAGGGCACGGGGCCGCTGTGTTCGGAAGACAGCCGGGGGCTCTCCCCGCTCCCCGACCCCATCCCGGCCGCTCTCGCACAACAGCCTCTGTGCCCCCCTCCCCAGCCCCACTTGCACCCACCACTCCTGAAGTGCTGGGACACACTGCCCCGACCAGATGGGATTTATCCCTGCTCCCAGCAACCTCCCAACGGGACATGTTCCCCAGACCTGGCTGCCCCACAGTGAGTAGGGATGTCCAGAAGTGGGCAGCAGACACCAGCCGTGCCCGGGGATGGGTTTGCCACAGGAGCTGGGTGCGGGAGCATCCTTAGGTCACGGTGTGTGCTGGCACCGCACAGAGGGGACATTGGCTACGGCCAAGCAGCCCCTTGGCCATCTCCGGTCGCTGAAGAACGGGGAGGAGAGTGCTGGCCTTGCCACTTCACCTCCCGCACACCCTGTTGGTGCCGTGGCGCTGGCCTGGTGCGGGCAGGAGCGGCCGGAGGCCGTGGGACACTGGCTTTGCACGGCATTTGCTTTGCGTTGGCTCATCGGGGCCACGGTCCGGCCCTGGCAGAGCCCAGCGGGGGCCGTGGGAAGGGGCAGCCGTAACTTCCCAACAAAAGGAGCCCGGCAGTGGGCAGGAGACAGTGCCGGGAGCCAAGTGCAGGGGCAGGACCCCGTCCAGGGCTCCTCGAACCGGCCGCCTCCGCCCGCGGTGTGCCGGGGGATGGGGGGCGGCCGCAGCCCCCGGTGCCTCCCTTGGGGGCAAGGGCCAGCACAGATGGGGGGGTCCTGGCGCCCGGCCGCGACCAGAGCCCTCCTCCCACCGCGCCCCCGCCACATTCCACCCAGGGCCTGACATTTCAACGTGCCGAGCCTTCGGAAAACAGCATTTTAATGCTCTTGCTGTAAAAGCAGTGGAAAATGTCCGTGGGCTTGTGCAGGAAGGCTCCCGGGAGCCGGCCACGCCGTGGGCGTGCCGGGCGCTGGCTGAGCCCTGCCAGGGCAGCTGGGGTGGGGTGGGATCCCACGGAGCCCCACGTCTCTCTGAGACACCCCTGCAGTCGCAGCCAGCTCTGCTTATCCCGGTTCTTTTTGCAGCAGTGGTGAGGCTGGTGCTGCCTGTCCCAGGTGGCTTCTGCAGACGGTCAGGGCACAGAGGGGGCTGTCACCTCCCCCTCCCTGGGTGCTGCCTCCTGCCATCCCTGCCTCCAGAGCTTTTCCCTACCCTCTTCCCACACCAACTCCAGGCTGAAGGCTGAAGGATTCCTTGGGCTTCTTTTCTCTTCTGTTTTTCGGGTTTTTTTAATAATTGTCCTCTAGAAAAATGGGCTGAGTAGGACAATTTAATTTTCTCCCCATGTTTCATTGCTCAGAAATGCCAGGCCAGTGTGGCAGTGTGGCACCTGCAGCAGATGCCCAGTGCCTGCCCAAACTGTGGCTGCCACATGCCCGCCACTTCCTAGAAGGCAACAACATGCCCTAGGTTGGGTCTGATCCCTGAATCAGGTCTGATCCCCGGGTTTGGATCTATTCCCAGGCCTGGGTCTGTTCCCAGGATCTGGGTCTGCTACTAACACGGGGAAGTGATTGGCATAACGGTTGGGTTCCCTTGGGTGCAGTAACCATGCCAGCCTCCTCCTGAGCACCACAGCAGCCTCCTGGAACCTGTGCCCAAACAAGGGGGTGCCCCCTTGCCAAAGCAGGGGGTCCTGGCTGGGCTCAGCACCGTGCCAGCGGCAGGAGGAGACCCTCTGGGCAGTGGGTCCCTAGTGGAGACCGAGGGAGGTTCCCACATGACACAGCCTGGAGGAGAACTTGGAGTGAGCTGAGTGTTTTTTCCAGCTTGAAGCCTAAACAAAAGGTTTTGTAATAAGCGTCTCCCTGTCCCAGGGTTCAGTGTCCAGTTTTGCACCCCGGTGCTTCCTAATGGGAGTGTCTGAATGTACCAGATGGGAGCACCGGGGTGCAAAACCGGGGACTGACCCTGAGGGACCAGACTCCATCCCGTTCTCAGTCCCCTGGAACACTGCAGGGACACGGAGACAGCCCCGAGCGCCACTGGCTGCGTGTCCATCCAGGGCCAGTGTCTCTAACAGAAACAAATGAGTCCTACTAAGAAAATATTCCATATATTCTGCACTGCTTTCCACTGGCGCTGGAGCTCCAAGTCCCCAGTTTTGCTTGGCAAAGGGTCAATGGTAACAGCGACGCCCAAGGCAGATGCTCTGGAGCCGTGAAGGTCACCGGCTCCTCTGGGCCTTTCTTAGCCGGTTCCCGGCACTGTCCCAGCTGCTTCTTCCTCCAGCCTGGGTCCAGAAGTGGTTTTTCCTCTGGGATGATCTGGGCCACATGAAATCCATACCATTTCCCTCTGGCTACCCTGTCCCGGTCTGGTTGTTCTGCCGGTGCTGTGTGCCCTGGGCAGGGTGGATCTGCCCAATGGTGCCACGCTGGGAGGAGAAGAGCAGCAGGAGATGAACACATTTGTGGGTGCAGGGGTCCAGGCAAGGGGGGTGGTCTGGAACCCTTTGAAGCAAATTCAATGGGATGCTCGATTGCACTGGATATTTGGAGCCTGGAAATGAGAGTGTGGCTGTGGGTCATGGCACGCTGGCATTAAGGGATGTTGAAAGATGCTTAACGACGGAGATGGTGCACGTGGGGGCACTGAGTGGCACCTCGTGTTCCCCAGGACACGGCACCCCGCTGGCCGGGAGTGGAGCTGTCCCGTGGGACTCCGCTGCCTCTGCACGGGGTCCTGGGGCATGGGCCTTTGGCATAATCCCCAGGAAAGCGGGGCTGCTGGAATTCCCTGTGAGGCTGTCGGCTCCAAGACAAAGGAAATGTGGAAACTAAAAAAGAAAATATTAAAAAAAATAGAAATTTCAAATTGAAAAATCAAAGCAGCTGATTCAGCGATGGTGAAACATCTTGTGACAGCATCAGGCAAATTTTTTCCAAACAAAATTCTGGGAAAAGATCAGCTTGATTTTGCACAACCTGCAAGTGTCCCAACGGAAAGGCATGTGGGGGTTGCCCATTGGGATGAGGGCATGGAGCCCCACGGTGCTGTGGGGCTCCAGGAGTGCAGCCTGGCAGAGAGGACGCGCCCCAAAATGGGCATTACAGGGCACACGGGAAATCTGACATCCAGCCAGGAGCACGAGGCTGTGCCGGACGGGAGCGTGGGATATGGGAGTGTCTTGTCAGAGTTTCCACTGAACACCTCGGGCTGGCTGGGGTCTCGCATCAGCTCACAGAAATTAAATTAAATTAAGTAACATAAATACTGCCTGAAACGTGCGCTCCATCCCCTTCCCTGGGTGTGGAAACGGGGAAGCAGCTCCGCACGGCTGCCGTGCCAGGAGTGCTCCTTTACGGTGCATGGCCCTGGGGGCAGCAGGGGATGGGGATGGGGATGGGGAAGGGGATGGGGATGGGAAAGGCATGGGTATAGGGTGAGGATGATGAGGGCATGGGGAAGCCGATGCCGGCGCGGGGCCGCGGGTCACCGAGGCGAGGGCAGGACCGAGGCACCGCCCCGGCAGGTAACCCCATCCCCCCAGCACCGCCCGCCAGGGAGGGACGCAGCCGAGGCTCCCGCTCCTGAAATTTATTTTAATGTAAACCTAGCTGTAAGGCAGCTTTTTCTCATTTTTAAACTATTTCATATCAATCCTTGGCCTGACATTTGTTTTCTTTGAGTGCGGTGGGGAGCGCGGTCGGCATTGCTGAGGATATCTCCTCTGGAATCTTGGCAGAGGCGGCTCCCTATCTTTGAAGAAACGGCAAATGCAAAACAGAAGGCCGATATTAGAGAAACATAAACAATATTTTTTCCCCGTTAACCCCAGGAGCGGCGCAGGGGCCGGCTCGGCGACACGGCGGCAGGGGGACACTGAGCCCCCCGGCCACACGGCACCTGCCCGGGCTGACCCCCAGGCAGGGGCACCCAGCACCGCTCCGGGCAGGTCCCATCACTGCGGCCACGCCGCGCACGTGGCCAGCGCCATCCCCGAGGGCTGTGACCGACCCGGCGGGACAGGCAGCGGCGGCAGCCGGGGAGCGGCCACACCGGGAGGGTTTGCAGTGGTCGGGGAGGAGTGGGGGGTGTAGCTGGGGGTGTCCCAACCAGGGTCTTGCCCTGTTGGGGGTCAGGAGCCGAGCTCTGGAGTCTGTCCCAAGGAGACGCAGCTCCGAGGGGGAAGCGGCTCTCACCGGGCGTTCTGTCAGGTGGGTTTTGTGGATGATGGACACGGGGAGGATGTGCGGGAGCGAGGGCTGCCTGGGCGGGCAGGCACAGGCAGCAGTGCTGGCACAAGCCAGGCTCACCTGGGGGGTTGCTAAAAAGCTGGAAGAGGAGAGGAAATGGAGATCAAAGGACCCAACAAAACCAAGGAGACAGGATTTCAAACTCTGACGTTAAAATAAAATTACTGTTAGGATAAACACTGCAAGGCAGGTTCCCGTCCGGGCAGCTGGGGGACGGGGAATGTTTCACACAGGAGGGGATGTTCTCACAGCAATTCACACATTTGCTGTCGTACCTGGGCAGGTGCTGAGGGAGGAGCAGAGAGCTCAGCTGGAAAAAACACAGCATGGGGGACACGATGGTGGGGTTGCTGTGCCAGGGACCAAGCTGCTGACCAGTAGCACCAGCTGTCCTGGGACACTGGGAGCCAGCTCGGGGACTGCTGCTCTGGAGCTTGTACTTGCCATGGTGCGAGGCCAGCAGGTCTTTCCCTTGGGAGAACAGGTGCTGCTGTTGAGGCTCCTTGTTGCACCCAGAGCCACCATGCGCTCCCCAAGTGCTGTTATGGGTTCCCACTGCATCCCCCTTAGCGGGGGTCCCCTTCCCATGGGATGGGTGGGCAGGGCTGCAACAGCCACGATGTTGCTGCCCCACATGTCCCAGCCCCCCAAAGGGAGCTGCCCTGAGCACCCTGCCCCAGAAGGCTCATTATAATGAAGCCAGTGACCCCAGCACGAGGCTGGAAGTTTAAATGTCTGCGGTTGATGGCCACTTGCCTGCAAATTCCCTGAGACGGGAATCGCTCTCTGCGGGTCCCTCCAGGCTTAGCAGATTTCTTTGCAAAACACCCGTTGCCTTAGAAAACGTTATTTCTGCACAGGAGCTGCGAGAGCAACGTGGGTCTGACCTGCGGACCTCAGGGAAACTCTGGCTGCTTCCCACTGCTCCCCCAGGACTTGCGTGTCCCTGGAGCAGGGCTGGCCCAGCCAGCACAGGGCCCTTGGAGAGCGATGCCCAATGCTCTGGCGGCTCACTGGGACTTGCAGCCCCTGTCCCTCCCTGTGGTGTCTGGGCAAATGCTCCACGTCCTACACCAGGATGCGAGCACAAGTGCCTGTGCTTGGTCATGGCATGAGCCTGGGTTCACACAGCAGTTTGGGACCCTGCACAGCCCCTGTGCAGTCCCCTGGGAAGGGGCTCCAGCTGAGGGGACGAGACCTTCCAGTACCTTCATCCCTACTGCATCCCAGCTCTGGCACTGGGCTCTGTCCAGCCCTCAGGGACAGCATCATAGCTGCCCCTGGGCCAGCCACCATCCCACTGGGAAGAGGAGGAGGACGAGGAGAGGGGAAGAAGAAGGGAAGAAAAAAAATGAATCCCCACAAAAATGTCTTCATAACAGGAAACGTCTCATAAAATACCTGTGGTTTGGCTTGTGTGATTCAACTGGTCAAACTATGCACCTGGCAGGGAACCCTGCTATTAATGCTGCAGCTCTGGTATTTCGGTGGAGTGGAGGCTGGCGGCGGGGTGGGACCGGGGATTTGGGGTGCAGAAACCCTCCGCTGGGGCCACGGCAAGGGGGGACATATCCCTTGGGTCTCACTCACCTCCACGGGCGACTTCCCAGCCGTGTTTCGGTGAGGGAACTGCAGCACACCAGGGATGCCGTGAGCCAGGCTGAGCCTTGCCCTCAGGCTGGAGCCTGGTGTTCCTGCAGCTCCGAGCCAGGGTTTTCCACCCAGAGCCGAGCCCCAGCCAGAACTGTCCGGGGGTCTCCGTCTGGGTCTCGCAATGCAGCGGTGCCCACCCTGCCGCAGGGATGGCCTCAGCCCCTCGCACACCCTCGGCAGCGATCGCCGGGGCTCCGCCGCGCTCCCGAGGAGTTTTGACAGCTGGAGGCGAGGGATTAAGCCCTGAGCCGCGACCTGCGGCTGCGCTCCCGGCACACACGCCCGGGCTCACTAATCCGCCGGAGCCGAGCCCTGACCCGGCGGCCGCGGGATCAAGCGGTGGCACCGCCGCTGGTGTTGGCACCGCTGCCGAACCCCCGGATCCCCAGCTCCGGGCAGCGTGAGCCATGGGCAGCTTGCACCACGGGCATGCCGTGCCGTGCCATGCCATGCCGTGCCAGGCCGTACCGTGCCGTGCCATGCCATGCCGTGCCATGCCATGCCATGCCGTGCCGTGCCGTGCCGTGCCGTGCCGTGCCACTCTGTGCCATGCCATGCCGTGCTGTGCCGTGCCTATCCCGTTCCGTTCAGGGGCAGGCGCGGGCGCTGTGCGGGGGCAGCAGGTCCCTGCAGATGGGGTGGGGTGTTTTTTCTTCGTCAAGGAAAATGTTTTCTTGTTCCCTGGGCTGCTGGCGGGCGAGGCTCCGGCTCCGGCTCCGGCTCCGGCAGCGCGTACAGCAGCCTTGGATCGGATCAGGTGTCATGCAGTTAAGGACAGGCTGGTGCCAAGTCTCCCCCCGCTCTCCGGCGCTGCTCAGCCGAGCTTCTCCCCGATGCCTTTGGCTCTCGCAGCCCGGCCTACGGAAACAAAGTGCTGCTCTCCCTCTTCATAGCTCACTTTTCGTTTTTGACTCGGTTTATTATTATTTTTAAAGCATGTGTAGCGCAAAGCAAATCATCGACCTCCCGCTGGACCCGGGCCAGCCCCGTGTTGGGCTTGGAAATCCTCCCTGCTTTATTTTTTATTGTAAATGACCGGAGGATGGAGCGGCTCGATGGGACACGGCGGCGGCCAAGCCCGCCTGCTCCAGCCCACCCACACGCGCCGGCTGCTCCCGGTGCTTCCCCTTCCCTGCGTCCCCCCGCCCCGGGCGAGTGCGAGGTGCTTCCCACTGCTCCCCCCCAGCCCGGGGACAGCTTCTGCCGTGGCTTCCAGAGGTGGTGGCTGCCCCTTGTGATCCCAGAGCACAGAATGGGGACTGGGATGGGGACAGGCATGGGCATGGGGACAGGGACCAGGATGGGACAAGGCCTCACCAGTGAGCCTGGGCATGCAGTTGAAGCGCATCAAATTCCCCATCCTGCCCCATCCCTGAGCCTTTCTATGGGGCTGGCATGGACCCGGGATGGATGTGGGGCCGGAGCTGGGGTGAGGGCCAGCAAGCACATGCCGTGCCCCAAACTGACCACGCTTTGACTGCCGGGTTTAAACAAGTTCCCCGTTGTGCCGACCTTCAGTCACAATGGCAGATCCCCCGTGGATCACACATATTGACTTAAAAAATAATTAGCCTCGAAGGGAGCAGGCACGGGGCTGGCCAGGCCCTTCATTAATATTTAAGTAACAGGAGCCATAAATCAGTTACAGCTCAGCCAACAGCCCTGGCCGTGTCCGTGGGGAAGCGGGGCCATGGTGTTCACAGGAACGTTGCCCAGTCCACAGGCATGGGAGTGCTGACATGGGCTCTGTGGGGAGAGTGGGACAGTGCGGGGGGCAGCAGCCCTCTTCCACTGGGAATGAGCAGGAGCATGCCAGGAACACGCTGGGAGCTCACCAGGCTGCCCAGCACAAGCCACAGGCAGTTCTGGAGCGACGGAGGCGGCACGGGCTGGTTGTTTTCCTGCGAGAACAAGGTGACATTTCTTGTCTCCTTTCTCATGCTCTAAGTGTGAGATTTTTTCCCTGTTCCCAGTGCTTTCATGGCGTGCCAGGGGTTTTTAACACGTCTGCTCGCCGCCTGCCAGGGGAGCCGACACTCGCACCGTCAGCGTGGCGGCGGCAGCTCTGAAGCTGTGCCAGGGGTCTCGGTGCTGAGTCGGGGCCCTGCTCCCCCCAGAGCCAAGCAGTGCAGTGCTGCCGGCCCCATCCTGCTCCAGCATCCCCAGGGAACAGCATGGACCCCTCAAGCGCTGCCCCTGTATGAACCCTCCTGGCTCAGCAGCTCCTGCTGGGCTTGGCTTTGCAGCAAGGGATGGTTTTGGTCATACTGGAGTGTGCTAGGGGGGCTGCAGCTGCCTCTGAAGGACAGCAGCCCGGCTGGACGGTGCCCAGCCTGGTGGCTGCAGTGCCCAGGCAGAGCGGGGTGAGCCAGGAGGGGCTGCAATCAGGACTCCTAAAGCATCTCCCCTGCTCCAGGTGGGAAAAAAATTACTCTCGTGGGATTTCTGTTGGCCAAACCAGAGGGGGTTCTTGAGCCCAGACTCCAGGAAGATCAGCAGGTAACCCCCAGGAGGATGAGCAGGTGACCCCCGGCTGTCTGTAGCCACCCTACACACATGATGGACTGGCCACCGCTCGCGACCTGCCAGGCAAGCTGGGAGTGTAGTGGGGCTGCTCCGTGTGATTAATTATCAGTTCATAACACAGGAGATTTCAAGCATGAAAGAGCCTCTCCACAAGCACGTTGTGCACACTTTATCCATCATATGAGACTCCAGATGTTTCCATTTTATTGTTATTAAATCACTGCCTGGAGAGCGCGGGTAGCGGGAGGCCTCCTGCCCCATGCCGGGCACTGCCGGGGGGGACACACAGCACCAGGAACCCCTTTTGTGGAGGGACACGTACCTGGGGGCTCAGGCCAGGCTCCCCCATTGCTCTGCAGAGAGTAGGGCAGTTGGAATGACCCGGCTGGATCAAGGGGGAGTGTGCAGGAATTAAGCCTGTGGCTGGAGCCTCTGGGTGACAGAGGACACAGAGCAGGGAACTCAGTTTCACATCCAACACACAACAAAACCGTGGTCAGAACTCCCTGTCCTCCCTCTCCCTCTCCCCTCTGGCTGTTTTCCCTGCATCCCACATCTCTCCAAGGACTGAGGTGTCACAGAAGGACAGGGAGATGCAGCACCCAGCAGCAAGGGGCTGAACTACCCCAGGGTGTTGCTCCCATGGCAGCATCCCGAGAAAACAGCCCAGTGGATGGGAGGAGCAGGGGAGAATCCAGCCCAGGTGGGAGAGGAGAGAGCTAGGAAGGGAGGGAGGTAGAGACAGAGGCACAGGGGTCAGACCAGGTAAGGAAAACAAGTAAATAGCTGATTCAGGGGTTTGTTCTCCTCTTTTATTTAACAGAAACTGTATTTTTACAGCTGCAATCCCTTAAAATGGGATTCTTTTCCCCTTAAACAAATCCTTCTAAAATAATGCTTCATAAAAAGAAGCGTTCCTCTCCTCGACCCCGAAGACAGAAAAACAATAATGCCGGCGAGGCCCCGGCCATGCTGCCAAGGAGGCCGGGGGTGCCTGTCACCCTTGTCCCCGGCAGTGCCACCCGACACGGCTCTGGGTGTCTCAGTGGGAATGGCGCTGCTCTGGGCCCGTGGCTCTGGTGGGATGGGCAGAGCAGAGCTGCTCTTCCAGCATGTGCCACAGTCACCTGCATCCTCACAGGCCCTGTCGTGCTGCTAATGGCAGGGCCATCCCTGTCCCCTCCAGCCCTCAGCTGACTCCAAGACCATTTTCCAGGCACAAGAGCAGCTGTCAAGGCTGCCTCGTCCCTGGAGACTCCAAAAACCTGCCAAGCCCTTGTGGCATCAGGAACAAACCCATGCCAGGGTTCCCTGCTCCCTTGACTTAATTTGCTTTAATTATGTTTTAATTTGGGTTGTTTTTTCTCTAGGCTGCAGCTTTTTTTTTCACTGCTGCTTCAGCAAAAGCAATTCAGGAAATTCCAATGAAATCCCGGCACGCAGCAGCCCTGCCCCTGCTTGCCGGCAGGACAGACCAGGAGCTTGATTCTCATTAATAACCACCACAGGTCAGGAAGAAAAGCAGCAAAAAGCTCTTTGGCATCACGTGTTGTTTAAACTTCCGAAAAGAAATGTTCTTTGCAAATCAATCTGTTTGCAGCTCCACACGTGGAGTCGACAGGGAGAGTTGCTGGAGGAAGAGAATATTTATAAAGGGGGTTTATTTTAAATAAACAGGCACTTAAGGCTGAGGCTGCTGCTCCCATGTCCCATCCCTCGTCCTCTGCGCGAGTTCCCGGTGTTGCCCGCGAAGCGCCGCAGTTGAGCCACAAACGCGGTGAGTCTCTGGCTCCCACATCGTGGGTTCGCCTGAGCACCCACTTGGGAGGCTCAGCACCCACTTGGGAGACTCAGCACCCACTTGGGAGGCTCAGCACCCACCGGCTGACCCCAAGGAAGGCAGGGCTTGGTGGTGGCAGCCTGAGCCTCCCACAGGAGCCATGGCCACAGGAGCCACGGCTCTTGTGAGAGGAGCCCCTGCTCACTTCAGGAATGTGACAGCAATGCTGGGCTCAGTGGGCTGCACGTCTCATCTGCCTTTTTTCCCCCGCTTATGTTTGTTAAAAATACATAAGGGATGAGAGAGTTACCACAGACACCCAGGGCAGCTTCTGTAAGACTCCACTGGGCACCCCTGTGGTTGGTTACAGTGCAAGATGAGGGAAGAGCCACAAGCTGTGCCAGGGGAGGTTCAGGTTGGATATCAGGAAGATTTTCTCTGTGGAAAGGGCTGTCAGGCATTGGAAGGGGCTGCCCAGGCAAGTGGTGGAGTCCCAATTCCTGGAGGTATCCAAGGAACAACTGGATGTGGTACTCAGTGCTCTGGGCTGGTTGACAAGGTGGGAATCAGTCACAGGTTGGTGTCAATGCTCTTGGAGGTCTTTTCCAACCTCAGAGATTCTGGTATTCTAGTCTGTAAACTGTGTATTTACCACGCATCTCCCAGCTGTGGTGTGTTGGGAAGGGAGACATGTTCAGGATATCTCTGATCCACACAAAGACAAATTCGAGGGAGTCCCGCTCCCACAGGGATCATTCTCAGGCTCCCAGCTGGTCCTCGTGAGGTGGGGGGTGTGTACCCAGTCTCGCTGTTGCTTTGTCTGCAGGAGCCGTGGGAGCAGGATGCTACCGGACGTCGCGGCGCTGCTGGTGATGATGGTGACGGCGGTGATGGTGATGGGCCCTCGCTCGGCCACGGGAGGCGGCGTGGGGGGCTACGCTCAAGTCAAGTACATGCAGCCCATGGTGAAGGGACCCCTGGGACCCCCGTTCCGAGAAGGCAAAGGGCAGTACCTGGGTAAGGGATGTACTCTGTGGGGCTGTGGGACGACATGGGTCAGTGGGAAGGGGACATGGCACCTCACAGCCATTGGGCACTTGTCACCCTCTACCCTCAGGGTCAGAGCTCCCGGGAGCCGCCTGGCACAGCTGAGGGTGCTGCTGTCCAAAACACTTTGGCCAAGCATGGAGGGACCATTTGGGTCTCTAACCCAGCGCAAAAGGACAGGATGGACACGGATAGAGGCTCAGCAGAGAAGTGAAGCCCTTTGCTGGGGCTAGGAGGGCACCCACGGGCCCCTTGGTCCGGGAGCCAGGGGACACAGGGGACCCTCCAGCCTCTGGCTCCCGCCCTCCTGCCCTTCCCCAGCAGCTGTGAGGCGCAGAAGCCCCAGCACTCACCGTCTCTGCCTCTCCCTGCTGTTAAACCTGAGCTGTCCTGGCAAGGCTTTTTCCACTCCTCCACCTATTCCGTTTCCCTGTCTGCATTTTGCACCAGCTGGGAATGGAAAGAGTGCCAAGGCCGGAGCTGAGACACAGCCTGGCGAGGGAAGAGCAGGAGAGAGACATTTCCTCCCTCGGAGAGCAGGGACCAGAAACTCCGCACGTGTTAAATTGCTCCTCACTGAGTGATGTGCACCCGGAGGGGCGGAGGCACCAGGGTCACTGCTCCTCACAGCCAGGGCTCACACCCCTGCCCCCAGCTGGCCTGCCTGCACCCACCCCAGTGCCAGCACCACCACGGGATGGGGCACTGCTGGGCTCGAGTACCCACACCCGCCAGGTTGGTGCCTGGCCCTTGGGAAGAGCCACTGGAGCCTCCCCGTGGGTTGTCACGGACCCAGACCCTCCCAGGAGCTGAAGAATTGGCCTGGGAGAAGAAACTGGAGAAGGCTGGGCCACCGGTGGCTGATTTACTGGAGGGCTGAATGGCTTATCAGGAGTTCAGCACATGTGTCAGAAAACACACAGCAAAACCTGGAGCCGAAGTGTGCTGTGAGCCCCCCCTCCCTGCCCCCTTCCCAGCTGTTGTAAAGCTGCTCCCTGAATCCCAGCCAGAGCCAAAACCTTCCAGCGTAGCACAGGAACACTTCAGCTGCTGGTGGGACTGGATTCAAATCTCTCCCTGCTGTTTTCCCTTCTTTTTTTCCCTTCTTCCTATGCATGGGAGCGGCTTGCATTGCCTCTGAGCAATGCTGCCTATGGTGGGGAGAGCAATGAGTATGCCAGGCTGGGGCAAGGAGGGGTTTGGACAAACTCTGCCAGGTTAGACCAGGCACAGAGGGGACGCTGAGGCAGGGCAGAGCACGGAAGTCCCCTGGACATTACTCCTCTAAAACCCTCGGGAAAGAGAGGACAGGTGGGGGACAGGAGAGGGTGACACAGGGACAGCTGCAGCCCGAGCCACCGGCTGTGGGGCCGCACGGAGGCAGCTGGGGAAGCCGGTGCCTCCTGGATCCCACCGAGCTCCCATCTCTGCTTAACCTCTAATTTGGCAAGGAAAATCCCTGCTGGCCTTCTGCCCTGCTCGGGGAGCTCAGCTGACTCGCCGCGACGGCGCAGGGCTGTGCCGTGCCCCTGCGGGTTACCCCGACCCGGCGGGAGCTGTGCGGGGGCCCCCGGACTGGCCCAGCCTGGCCGCGGCGCTGGGACCCCCGGCTGGGGGGCGGGGGGTTCCCTCCTGCCTCCAGGTGCCAACTGGTGACTGACAGGTTTCCTCAGGGTGCCAGACACCTTTTCTGACCCAAAAATGGCTGCCCCAGAGCACAGAGGGAGCTCAGGGAAGGAGATGCTGCTAAACGCTGAAACGCTCAGAATATTGAAGCAGACATTTGCACATTGGGGCTTATTTTGGCTTAATTTAAACCATGTCCACGGCCCTGCAGCCGGGTAAACCTACGAGCGAGTGCTGTGCTGGGGCACCCACTGCTGGGGGAGACGGTATGAGAGGTGCTAAAACACTGATCCCACGCAACATCCCCGTGAGCCTGTGAAACTCTCTCACGAGACAGGGCTTGGCAGCAACTCTGGAACAAGCTCGGCCGGGCTCCGCCACAGAGCAGCCAACCTCTCCTTCCTGCATTGTCATCTGGCCGCGCTGGCCAGACCCGCTGCTGGCTGCTCGTGGCTGGGAACCACTTCCCATCCTGCTGGATTATTCCTCCGCTGGCCGGTCTGCGCTGCTGGGTCCCTCCTCCAGGCAGGACGGGTCCTTACCGGGATGAACACAGCTCCAGAGGGGCTGCAGCACCACCTGGCCATGTCCATGCTCCTCAGGAGGTGGAACGCTCCGTGGTGCCCAGGGGGGAGCTCCCAGGGGTCACTCCTGCCCCGTCCCCTTGCCGCTGCCCCAGCTGGCTCCGCGTTAACATTCGCGGCAGCTCTCTTCATGCTTCGAGGGGAACACAGAACCCCACGCTGGTGCTGCGAAGCGCAGAGCTCCGAGACATGTGTCTGTGGTAAGACATGGGCTTTTGAAATCGGACACCAGTGGGGCTGCAGTGTCCCAGTTTCTCTCCGCTGAACGGCCCCGGTTTGGTTTTCCCGTCTGCTTTTTTGGCCGCCTGCAAGCTGGCAGCTCCCGCCTGGCGTTTCTCTCCGCTGCCTTGTGTGAGAGAGTGTGTGTGTGCTTTTTCCTTCCTTCGTGGCTCAGCTGTAGATCCTTGTTCTGACTCCATGCAAAATGACCTAGAAAACTAATTCTTTTCAAACCATTGCAAGAAAAAAATTAAAAAGAAAAAGTGGGGGGAGAAAACACATTGAAATCATTTTCTGGAGAAATTTTTTTCCAGAATCCAAACCCCAGAAATAGTGCAGCACCGCACAGCTCCCTTGTCCTCTTTCCCACACCGTTTTCCGGGGTGAGGAGCAGGAGTTTGCAGAAATCCAGTGGCAGTGTCATGACAGACAAGTATTTCCTTCATCAAGAGAGCCAAGTGACCGCAGCTACAGCTGAGGATGCGGGCCAGGCTTTGATTTATAGATAAGCTCTAAAAATGTTTCCATTACCCAAAGGAAAACACAGCGGCACCAGGCTGGGAAGGGCCAGAGCTAATTGCTGTGTTTAGGGCAGGCAAAGCCACCTCCGATGCTCCGGGAGCCGTGCCTGCTGCTGCCACAGTTATTCTTTTCACGTGTCTCAAATCTCCCATAAGCTTTTCCCGTTGACTGAGGAAATCTCCGTGCTGGCGGATCCCAGCACCACGGGTGTCCACGCTCCCACAGCCCAGCTTGGCTCACTGCGGGGGCCAGACTGGCAGACCCTGGGGACTGTGGCATGCAGCCTTGTATCCTGCTCCCACCCCAGGCAGGATCCATCCCCATCCCAGGAGCTTGTCCATATAGATCTCTTCCCAGCTGGAATGATCTACCTTGGGCAGATTTGATTTAAATTCACCCAAGATGTCACAGCCTTTTCCTCTGCCTTTTGCACTTCTCCTCATCATCCCGTGTACACATGACTGTCGAGTATTTCCTTCATTTCAAACTGCCCAGAAAAGAGTTTGTCAGATTTATTCTTTCTCGCCCTTTCCTGGTGTCACGTGGGAGGTGACACCCTGCCTGGGCCAGCCTCGAGGAGTTATTTATGCTCACGTCTGTGCTTTCCATGCTGAGCTGTGGTGGGCATGTCATCTGCCTCTCCTCGCCTTTGGAGTCTCTCAGCCCATTAGTTTCTTTCTTATATCCGTTTGCAAAAGACCTCAATAAATTCTTGAAATGTCAAGTGGTTGCGGCCTATTCCCAGCTGGGCTGACTCATTTGGATGGAGCTGAGGCTGCATTTCCCTCCCAGCTCTTGGCTTCTCCTCCACCCCCAGAGCTTTTTTCCTTTTTGGTTTTTCTCTGCCTTGCTGGACACGGGAGCTGCGCCAGCAAGCACTGTGGGCATGGCCTAACCCATACACCCATCGCCTCCTCAGGCTCTCGAGTACATGTCCAAGAGTTTTCTTTTTAATCCAAAAGGATTAAAGGTCCCCCAAGGCCCTGGAGTCGCAGGACGGGGTGAGGGATTATCCTCAGTCTTGGCTTGTTCTGTCGCCATCCTCTCAGCTGAGCCCAGTCAGGAGCGACTGAATCCCACGGTGCTTTCAAGGCCGCTGGGAAGTGAGGCAGCAGGAGGTTTGAATCCAGCTCCAAAAACATCCTGCAGTAACTCATCACAAAACAGCTCTGCCAGAGCTGACAGCAAGCGCTGGCACCTTCCATGGTGTCACCTGACATCATGGAGGGATGTGAGGCTGGAATGAGAATCCCGGGCTTTGGCCTTGCCTCAGGACAGCCCTGCTGATGTGGGATCCCAGGAAGCTGCTGTGGCTATGTTTAAATGGAAGAGTCCCCCTTGAAGCCCTGCCCAGGCCGTGCAGAGACCCCGGCTCCAACATCCCAAGGACATCCTGTACCTGCACACTCCTTGCCCACCACCAGCTCTAGTGACACTCTGTGTCTCCTCTCTCCACAGACATGCCGCCGCTGCTGCCCATGGACCTCAAAGGGGAGCCAGGACCGCCAGGGAAGCCTGGCCCACGTGGACCCCCCGGGCCCCCCGGCTACCCAGGAAAACCGGGCACGGGGAAGCCAGGAATGCACGGCCAGCCTGGGCCCGCTGGGCCCCCTGGCTTCTCGGGCATTGGGAAACCCGGCATCCCAGGACTCCCCGGAAAGGCGGGTATGAAAGGGATGCCCGGAGCCAAGGGAGAGCCTGGCATGCGAGGGGAGCAAGGGCCGAGGGGACTTCCCGGCCCGCCGGGGCTGCCCGGGCCAGCCGGCCTCTCTGTCAATGGGAAGCCGGGTCCCCAAGGCGGCCCCGGCCTGCCCGGGTTTCGGGGCGAGCCCGGCCCGAAAGGAGAGCCGGGTCCCCGCGGAGAACGAGGGATGAAGGGTGAAAACGGCGTGGGGAAGCCAGGGTTACCGGGGCCCCGGGGGAACGGGGGCCCTCCCGGCCCCGCGGGGCCCCCAGGGCCCGCCGGTGTTGGGAAGCCCGGCCTCGATGGGCTGCCGGGCGCGCCGGGGGACAAGGGCGACATGGGCCCCCCGGGCGGACCGGGTGTCACCGGGGAGCCCGGCCCTGTGGGGCCGCGGGGACCCCCGGGCATCGATGGGATCGGTGTCCCGGGCGTCGCGGGGGTGCCGGGGATACAGGGCCCCATGGGACCGAAGGGAGAGCCCGGGATCCGCGGCCTCCCTGGCCTGCCAGGCCCCACGGGCTATGGGAAGCCGGGCTTGCCCGGCCTGAAAGGAGACCGCGGGCAGCCCGGGGCGCAGGGAGCCATCGGCGATAAAGGGGAGCCCGGCGTTGATGGGGAGCCGGGCGAGCCGGGCCCTGCCGGCATCATCGGCCCGCCGGGCCCACCGGGGTCCATGGGGCTGCCGGGCAAGCACGGGCTGCCCGGCTCCAAGGGGGATGTGGGGCCGAGCGGGCCCCCCGGAATGCCGGGGATGCGTGGCGACCAGGGCCCGAACGGCTTCGCGGGGAAGCCGGGGGTGCCAGGAGAAAGGGGCCTGCCCGGGTCACTGGGACCTCCCGGCCCAACGGGCCCCAAAGGTGAACCAGGGTTCATCGGCCTTCCGGGGGTGCCTGGATTAACGGGTGGCCCCGGGCCCAAAGGGGACGGTGGGATCCCGGGGCAGCCGGGGCTGAGGGGCCCCTCCGGCATCCCGGGATTGCAAGGACCTGCTGGTCCCATGGGGCCTCAGGGGTTACCAGGCCTGAAAGGGGAGCCCGGGCTCCCTGGCATTCCTGGCGAGGGGAAGACGGGTGAGCCTGGCATGGCCGGACCCATCGGCCCACCTGGAATGCCAGGAACGCCGGGGCTGAACGGGCCACCAGGCCCACCGGGGCCACCCGGGCCACCAGGAGCGCCAGGAGTGCTGGACGAGACGGGCATTGCGGGGCTGCACCTGCCGGACGGTGGCGTGGAGGGGGCTGTGCTGGGCAACGGGAAGCCGGGCAAGCCACAGTATGGCCGAGGAGAGCTCGCTGCCCGCATTGCGCCAGCTTTCACCGCCATCCTCACCTCCCCCTTCCCCGCATCTGGCATGCCTGTCAAGTTTGACCGGACCTTGTATAACGGGCACAATGGCTACAATCCGGTCACCGGGATCTTCACCTGCCCCGTATCCGGAATCTACTACTTTGCCTACCACGTGCACGTCAAAGGGACCAACGTTTGGGTGGCCCTGTATAAGAACAACGTGCCGGCCACCTACACCTACGATGAGTACAAAAAGGGGTACCTGGACCAGGCCTCGGGCAGTGCCGTGCTTGAACTCAAGGAGAACGACCAGGTCTGGGTACAAATGCCCTCGGACCAGGCCAACGGGCTGTACTCCACGGAATACATCCACTCCTCTTTCTCCGGGTTCCTGCTCTGCCCCACATAACGGCTGTTGGGCACGTTTCCTTTACACCCACTTTAGCCATAAACTGTCTTTTTTTTTTGATAAAAAACTGTTTTAAAATTAATACAAAAAAGAAAAATCACTGGGAAGAATGCGCAAGACATTGTCGTGGGACCTTGCTTCATGCTGTTTGATCCATGAGTCAAGAGGGTAATCGGGAAGGAGACATCTATCCATCTATATTTCTTTCTTTGGGGGAGGGAGAAGGGAGGGAGGGGAGCGACTTCCTCAGCAAAGCATATTTGGAATAAATTTTACCCCAGTGACTGGACATCAAACACAGGAACATGCTTGGGATGGCACGGATCTGGCTCTGTGATCCAGAGAGGGTCAGCTGGAAGACCAGACCCCCCCTGGTCTGTATCAAGTGCCCTCGTTTCCCATTTGGAATGCTAGATAAATAAATCCAGCTGTGTCATGGCTGGCATGTTTGGTAACCAACGCAGGGTCCCAGGCACTTACACAAACCCGTACAGCAGCAGGGATCCACGCTGGATTGAGAAATTTCCTTCCAAACCATCAGATGCCCAAGTTCCAGGCTTGCTGACGCCTGTTTTTCCAGACTGTGCTTTGGGGCAGTCTCTCCGATTCACTCCGGATTCAGTGTGGTTGGATTTATAATCCTAAAAAGTGGAACACTTTGCATAAGCACCTTCTTCTAAGAAGTAAATATTATTTTTAACCCTCCCCCCCAGCACCTTTAGGAATAAAACCATCCAGGCACTGGTACCTGGGAGGATGCCACGACCAGTTCCAAAGGCAGTGAGGGAAGCTGGGACCCCCATGATGAACAACGATCCGCTCTCTCCATTCACCTGCTGGGAAGTCCAAGGGCTGGTCCTGTCCCGTCTGTCTCTGCAGCCCAAAGACTTGCTTGGCCTCAGGAGCATCTCTGCCCACACAAGGATGGCAGTGCGAGCCCAGCTCACGGTGCTGCCAGCTGGTGTGACATAAGGAAGTGCCACTGATGGACAACTTGCTTTTCCTGTCTATTTCAGGATGTGTGAACTCTTGCATTGGTGTCCTCCCTTTCTCCGGGGATCTTGGAATTAAGAAAAAATAGTGCTGGTTCTAACTTTCCACACAGTGATTTCACCACGGTGCTATGACCCATTTAACAACATGACTTACAAGTGTAGTGCAATATGTACCTGTGACAGGGCACCAGCCCCGGGGCCACCCTGTGACTTAGGTTAAAGAAATCAACATTGGCCTGTTGTTACCACTTTGTCTCTGTGATGCTTGGGGCGTTACTGACCCGAGCATGAGCTGCAGAGCTCTGGGCCAGGCGTGACAGCACTGCCCACACAGATCCTGCGGCTCTGCAGGTTTTCTCACAGTAGAACAGTCACTGCCACTTCCAGGACAGGGATGCTGCCCATCCCAGGCCAGGAGCATGCTGCTGAAGTCAATCCATGTGCACATCCCACTGCATGTCCCTCTGCAAAGGCACATCCCTGAGAAACAGCAACAATTTGGTCACCAGCTCTGACCTTTGCATTTTCCTAAAGCCTGTTTGATGGCCAAAGAAATGTAGCGAGACTGGGACTGGGCTTGTTTTCCAGATGAACTCTACGAGATATTTAAACAACTTTTCTTTTCCTATTTCTGTTTTGTTTGTTTGTTTCCTCCTCAAGTCTGTCCTGTGTTTCCACCTCTTGCCATTCAGGCCTTCCTTTTAAAAACTCACCTATCCCTGAAATTAAGAAACACAAGAACGAAGTTTGCTGTTGGAAGGTCAGTGCTCTGGGCACTGCCTGTTGGGGCTGTGTCCCCTCCCTGGGAATTTCTCTTCTTAAGCAGAGATGAAACTCCTCAAGCTGAAAGGTGTCTGATCCCACTGGATGTTTTTAACTCCTGAGGGCGGGGTCAGGACTATTTGGGTTGTGATCCTAACAGGTTATTTCCCAGCAGGAACAGTCCCTAAAATTAAAAGTGGAAGCTCAGATGATTTTTCCAAGCCCAGGTTTGGTAGGGGAGGGTGCTGGGAGGGGACCTGTCTCCTTTCCTGTGGAGAAGAGAGGGATTTGAGCTGGTCCAGCCCCACTGCGCGCATGACCCGCACAGGGCCAGGAGCTGCCACGCCTGGTGGGAGCTTCATCCTGCTCCTCAAAGTGACTTATTTATACTGTGCCTAATCTACAGCCCATCTCTTCTTGTTCTGTTCTGTTTCACTCCAAACTTCTTGTTCGAGCTGGCAAAAAGCAACAACCAAACTGCTCACTGTAACCACCCCCAGATTAAGTTCGTGCTGTAGATACTGTTTTGCAATTCCACTTTCCCTTCACGTGCAGAGCGAACCCATAATCGCCCCTCGCAGCTATTTAACCTCTTACATTTACACTCTAATGGAAAGCAAAGATATTACACGCACATAGTTAGGCTAAAAAAAACGATGCACAGGATGAGGGAGGCTGTTCACTCTCCAGAAGGATTTTTTCTGGAATATTGAGTACATATTAGCCAGCAGAAAGGATTATTTTCTGTCGTGTGTGTGAGCGCGTGGGATTTTGGTTTCAATCACAAGAATAAAAAAGGTTGGGTTGGATGAGGTATGTCTATTTTTAATGCTGAAAACTGCATTACAATGTGCATTTTTATATACAAATTCTTACTATTTTTTTTAAATTTGCCTCTAGTATCTTCATTTCTAACCTAGTATATAGAGGTTTTTAGTTTTGTAAATACTTATTACATGCACTGTCCTAGTAAAAGTTGGTTTAAAATGCACTCTTTGTGACCCAAAACTGACCTGCTCTTCACAACTAAAACTGCAGTACTTGATTGTATTGACAAACATCAATAAAACTTATTGTATAGAGGTGGGCTCAGCTGTGCTTTGTCCTGGGACTTGCTCTGTCTCATGCAGTTGTTCTCTTACCCTTTATTTTCACCTCAAATCTCCTCACTCACTCACAGCAGATTCCCTCACTAAATAATATCCTTATGCAAAAAGTTATTGCATGTTTCTTGTGATTAAGAAAAAGACTCCTGTCTCTAGAAATTCAGTTTTAGAAAAGGTTGAAACCCAGATCCTTCCAGCCTGGTGATTATTAATTTGAGGAACTCAAGTTGAAGTCTTAGGGATTCCCTTTCCCTTCTGTGTGTTTTTTTTTCCATTTTTTTATCCTACATCATACACCTTGTGCACAGCCAACCTCCATCCTGAGCGAGTCAGGAACACTCAGGACTGGTGAATCACCTGCAAAGTACCTTCACAGGCTCACAGTCCAAAGAAAAGAAAATGTATTTTCCCACCTGATCTCACCTGGCAGAGGCAAAACATTTCCAGGGAAGCCTGGCTGACACACGGGCACCTTCAAAAGCTCATTCCAAGGAACCAGCTATCCTCCTGCTGCCATTCATGGGGCTCCCAGCAAATTCCCTGGTCTCTGCTCCATCATCACACGCTGGATTTCAGCACCTGAACTCCTTCCACAGGCTGAGAAGGAAAAGGGGCCTTTCCAGAGGCTCTCCCTGCAATGCCCAGTGTCAACTCACCCTTGTACCAAGAACCACTCCTGGTCCTCTTGGCACTGAGGATGCACAACCTCATGACTTGAGTGAAAACACAGGAGCAGTGGCTACTTAACAAAGATAACTTTCCAAGGAAACTAAAAGGTTTAGCACACATCTAAATTTTGGCCCAAAGAGCTCTAGTCTTTAAATAGGAGCTCTTTGCTTGTCAGGAGTTCCAAACATTTAAAATTATAAAGCTGCTTTAAAAGAAAAATATCTTCTTTTAAATAATTCCGTGAATCTGGTTGCCCCTCTGGCAGAATGATGTGGAAAACCTGGTATTTTACAGCTCAGATCTGCAGCACAATACAAAAATATACAACAGACTGAAATTCCACATGTTCCCAGGACAAGAATCCATTTATACAAGGAAAACCCATTAAAGCATCACACAAAAGACTGGCACTTGAAGGAAGCAGACTACAGGGAAAACTGGAAGGACCTGTGGCAGCCAGATTCCCACATGTGCATGCAGCCTGACACAGCCACCACGTGCCCACGCCACCGGGGAGCACAACAGCCACTTCCCAGTGTCACAAGACATACTGGAGAAATAACAAGAGTTACACTGTCACATTCAAGTTTATAAACATTTCCATATGATGACATTTTGGTTTCAATTATTAAAAAACCTCCAACCCTTTCTAGACGTGCCATTCCCAAGCTGTTTCTTCCTTTTTGACCAGCTCCACTAGGAAAAGGTTTTAAATGTAAAATTCTGGAACAGAGCTGTGCTAGAATGTTCTTGGCCACCAGCACCAGCTTCTTTTAAACATTGATGCCCCCAATTAACCCACCTTTCCCGTTAATTTTGGGGCAATTCTTACCAAGTACAAAGGCTTAGACCGTGGTAAGTTAACTCCTGCATCCTGTTCAAGTCACTTTTGTGACTGACTGCAGCAGAACCAGGAATTCTATCCCTGTACTACCTCCACTCCCAGATTTGCACTCTACAGGAGCTGGACTCCGATGATCCTTGTGGGTCCCTTTCAACTCGGGGTATTCTGTGAGTCAAACAGGAACCTCACTTGGTGCTCTGGGCATACACAGGACTTTAAAAATAGAGGATGCATGGATTAGGAACACAGGAGCAGCCAGAATGGCTGCAGCAGTGTGAGAGCAGCTGTGCAAGGGGGCACCAAGTGCGGCAGGTGCCTGTTGGATCACAGGGCCAAGGACACAGGAGGAGCAGCAATTAGTGACACCCTCTCCCAGCAGGGACAACAAGCCAGCTGGGATCATCTGCAGGCATCAAAGGTCTCTCACAGAGCCATCAGCAATGCAAAGAAATCCCTTCTCCCTTCTCTGGCACTTCTCATTCTGTCTTTAGGGCAACAAACCTCCCCGGGAAGTCTGTGCTCCATTATCCTAACTCAGCACAAGTGACAACATGAGCCACCAGGTCTCTCTGGTGACTCCTGTGACATCCCTTATCTGGCCAGCTGAGAGTGACCTGCTGCTGTACGAGGGGTGTGGAGACTCCCAAAGCCACTGGATGAGCCACTGACCCCCAAAACACAGCCCACGGACACAGGAGCAGAGGAAAACAGGGAGAAAGTCCACAGATTCAGACACCCGCCAGTAACTGCAATGACAAATGGCACAACGGTGGACAAAGCAAGCAGCAGAAATCCTATGGAAAATGAGACACTCCTGTACATGCAGGAGAGCTGCACCAACTGTCCAAGTACAGCCACTTCCCAGCTGATCCGTGACTGAAGAGGGCAAAGGCTCTTTTCCAAGCTGGCTCGTGCTCCCAGCTCCCAGCTGACAGCAGCAGGCACCCTTCCCAGGTGAGGCTCGCTGGCGTCGGCCGATGGTGCGGATCCACCACTGGGTCTGACCAGAGAAGCAGAGCTGACCATCCCTTCGCCTTCAGGAAAGCCCTGGAGCTGCCCCGGAGCTCAGAGCCGCTGGCAGTAGAGTTCATAGAGGCTCTTGGCCATCCTCTGGGTCTCCTGGAAAGCCTCACAGCTCTGCTCCCAGCTCGGGGGCACCTGCTCCTCCCCGTAATAGGCCCCGGCAATGGCCCCCGCCATGGTGGCGATGGTGTCCGTGTCCCCCCCCAGGGAGATGCAGTAGATGATGGTTCTCTGCAGGGCGTTGTAGTGGTCAGGAATGTCGGGATCAGCGTCCATGCAGCGCAGGAAGGAGTAAATGGCAGTGGGGACAGAGCGCAGCGCGGCGATGCCATTGCCTGGAACACACCCCATCATCACCCTCTGGCTTCCTTCCTTTTCCCTTCCTACTGCAACTTCCTGTTGCCAGTGACTTTCCATAACAATATCATGGAGTTTACCAGGAAAAGGTGCAAGTTTGTGCCTCAGAAACCCCCCAGTTCCACTCACATCCTGCAGAACAATTCCCACTTACCCCAGTATAGTCTGGCATACCCATATACCCATCCCTATCTAACATGATGACCCAAGAGCACTTAAGAGATCTTGGAATATTAAGAAACATTATGAAGATAACATTTCCTTAACAAGACCTTTTTTTCCTGTCAATACAGAGAGGGAATCACTGGGCTGAGACTCAGAATTCCTGTCACAGGCAGCTTTTCCAGCTGTGCCTGAGAGGCAGCACAGGCTGAGGAGGAATCTGGGGGAAGACACATCTACCAGGCTTGCTGAGTTAGTCCTGCTTCCAGCTTTCCTAACGCTTGTACTAAGAAAGGTACTCACCCAACTCAAACAATACATCTGCTTTGGGAACGCTGCTGAGCTCCAAAAATTCCTTGATTTTCTTTAGTCGTCTGGAAAATGGTAAATCCTCAAATCCCAGCCTGCAAACAGAGAGTGCAGTGGAGAGAATGTGAAGAGCCGGGACAAACCACCACAGCAGGGCTGGGGCTTCCCCCCAGCTACTCACGCTCGGGCATCACTGAGAGACTTGTCATCTGCCTCCACGTGCTCCATGTGGCTGATGAGCTGCTCCAGGAAGGTTTCCCTGCTGAGCCCTTCCTGCAGCGCCAGGTGCACGGCCAGGGCCTGCAGGATGGCCCCGTTGTAGCCCAGGGAGTTGGAGTGCGTCAGCTCTGCGCTCAGCTTCGCAAACTGCCGAAGAAACTCCAATGTCAGCAAAGCTTCCTGGGACACTCCCCCGGCAGCAGGGACACCCAGAGGAGCCCAGAACGTTCCGTTACCTTCTTGACATCCTGGACATCGGAGTAGACGAGGGAGATGCCGGCCACCCTCATGGCCCCGCCGTTCCCGTAGGAGCCCTTCCCATTGAACTGGGCTCTCGCAGGCTCAAACACATCATTGCACTTGGGGCTCAGGAGCTTCTTGAAGACGTTGACCACGGCCATCCCATAACCCCTGTTGGGCTCCTTCTTGAACTCCTCTGCAAACCTGGTGTGGGCAGGGGGGAAAACACCCAGGGGGTTTGGTCTGTTAGTGGGGTTTGTGATTGGATGAAGCCTCTTGCTACAGTGAATTAGTAACACACACGTAAATCTGTGACAGTCAGGGTTCAGTGATTCAGTTCTGCAGGGAAACAATTCCCAAAGAACAGTGTGAAAGAAGGATGTATAAACATCACCTTCCATAACCCACTTGTTTCCCTCTCAACTCTGCCTCAAAATAGAACCAAACTAGAAACATTTCCGTGGGTCACAACCACAAGGAAAGTCTTTTGTTCAAGTTCAATGGAAGAGTTTTCTAAACAAAGAAATGCTTTCCCTTAAGTGGAACCAAATGCTCGCAGGGCTGGGGATTCAACAGGGAAACGGATCATAAACAGAGTCAAGCTGAGCTCACTCCTATTCCCTCACTAAATTAAGGGCAGTACAAACATAAATAGCTACAAATAAACATGAAACGAAATGTTTCTGGAATCTCCAAGCATTCTCCTCCCCAAAGGTGAACACACACAGGGCTGACACACAGCAGCGCTGTCCTGTCAAGGCAGCTTCAGACTCCACACTGAAGCTGACGCTGGTGCACAGTCCAAGGCACGGCAAAACAACAAACTAAAGGATTAACCACCTCTTTCCTAATTTTTTCCCCTCCATGAATTAGTAATGACTCTGCCTCAGCCCCTGTCCCCTTCCACAGACGGTCACAGTGATTGTTTCACCTTCAGGAAGCCCCATCCTCACCTCTTGGCCATGTCGACCTCGTCAAACTCCCGCTTGGCCAGCAGGGACTGCACCACTGACCTGCTCATGGCCGTGTCGTCCGTGTACAGCAGCGACTCTGCAACGGGAGGGCAAAGAGTGACACCTCCAGCCAGGGACAAACTGCGCCTGCCCTTTGCCAGCACCACCCTCATCTCCAAGGCCTGACTGCCACAAGTTGCCTGGAACAGCTGTGGCTGCCCCATTCCTGGCAGTGTCCAAGGCCAGGTTGGACGAGACTTGGAGCAACCTGGGACAGTGGAAGGTGTCCCTGCCCATGGCAGGCGGTGGCACTGGCTGGGATTTAAGGTCCCTTCCAACCCAAACCTGTCTGGAATTTAAGCTCCCTGGCACTCTGAGCTTGACACTGCCATGGTTGTCAGAGTAAGGAGACACAGCCAGGGAGCTGCATCCACAGCTACAATTACACAGAACGTACTTCAAGATTAGTCAGAGTCAGGAGAAAATGTCTGAGATCCAGAGGCATATATGGACAAGAGAGTCAGGCCAACACAGAATAACAGATTTCCAGGATGGTTTGGGTTGGAAGGGACCTTAAAGCCCATCCTGTTCCACCCCCTGACATGGGCAGGGACACCTTCCACTAGCCCAGGTTGCTCCAAGCCCTGGCCAAGCTGGCCTGGAACACTTCAAAGGATAGGACAGCCACAGCTTCCCTGGGCAATCTGTGCCAGGGCCTCACCACCCTCACGGGGAAGAATTTCTTCCCAATATCCCATCTAACCCTGCTCTCTGGCAGTGGGAAGCCACTCCCCTTGTCCTGTCACTCCAGTCCCTTGTCAATAACCTCCGTCTTTCCTACAGACTCCCCTCAAGCACTGGAAGGCTGCAATCGCTTCCTAAGAGTTAAATAACAACTCTGTGCTTCTCTCACTCTTCTCCTCCTCAAGTTTTGGTACCTCTGCTCCCTGCTGACACCCATTCCAAGTACACTCCACCTCAGCTTCCCTGGAGTAGGAGTAGTACGGGCTGAGCACAGCAAACCACGGGTCCCTCTGCATCAGCGGTGTCCCTAAGGAATCCCCAGGGAATCAGGAATGGCCAAGGGTGTTGAACCCCCACAGCACAGGGCACAGGACAGAGCAGGGCAGGGGACAACCAGGGCAGTCACAGCGGAGATGCCCCACAACCAGGTGAGGGGTAAGGACTGGGGGCACCCACGTTTTGGGGGGTAGTGGGGTTGGGGATTCTGCAGGTTGGGCACACCCCAAAACCCAGTCCTGGGGGTGCTGAGGAGGGAGGGACACATACAAACCCCAAAGCCCAGCCCTGGAGGTGCTGAGGGAGGCGGGGACACACGCACCCCAAAGGCCAGCCCTGGGGGTGCTGGGGTCTAACCCGAATCTCTGGGGTGCCGAGTGCCGTGCACAGCAGGGTGTGTGAAGGGGAAACCGGGGGATGTCCCCCGCCCCCCCCCACGCCCCTCCCCGTGCGCTCCCCGCCGCCTCCCCTCCCTCCTCAGGCGGCGCCGGTTCCAGCCCTTTGAGGAAACTCAGCAGCTCCGGCAGCTTCACGACGCTCCTGCCTTCGAAAACAGCTCCCAAACAATCCCCTAACAATGCCCCGGCCAAGCAGCCCCGGAACCGA
>VZTI01000469.1:202087-242537 GCA_013397865.1 Struthidea cinerea | reverse complement strand
CAGTGTGTGCGGAAGCGCCGAAGGCGCTGCCGCGCACACTGCCCCCTGGCGGCCCGGAGGACCGAGGTGCCGACAGCACACCCGCCTGTTCCCTTAATCCCTCCTGGAATCCAGATGGATTTAATCACCGCGGATGACAACTGGGGACAGGCCCTTTATTGTTTATAAATCTCCTCGGAGCGCGGGAGGCTGTAAACATCATCCAAGGGCCAGACAGTTATAAAACAAACTAGGAGGAGAATTCCATTCTCCCCAAACACGACGCAGATGTCGCTTTTCCTCGCTACGGAACTGAATCACCGGGAGTTTTCCCCCCACGCTTGCACAATTCCCGGCGCGCTAAGCCAGCTCCAGCTGACTGTTCCTCGGCAGGTTCCTGGTGCGGTTGACAGCGTCGACCTCTGGCTCAAACTTCTCCACAGGGATGACGAGTTTTCTCCGGGTGTCCATGCACTTGTTGTCCAGCTGCAGAGAATTGGTTTTGTAGCCAATATCGGTCTGAATGCGGTGAAGTTGTCGGTAAAGAGCGTCCAAGGCATCCCTGGGAATGAGCAGAAGGGACAGGAGTTGGGATCAAATGCTGCACTGCTTCCCAGGAACAGGCTCCCCAGGGAACGGTCGCAGCCCCAACCCTGCCAGAGCTCAAGGAACATTTGGAAAAAGCTCTCAAGCACAGGGTGGGATTGTTGGGGTGACCTGTGCAGGGCCAAGAGTTGGTCTCAGTGATTCTTGTCTGTCTTTCCCAACTCAGGATATACCATGGTTCTAAACTGGACAGGAAACACCCAACTTCCCACTTTCTGGCAGCATTTGGCCCTGTACAAAGAGCAAACTCATCAGATACTCATTGTTTGGGGCACTGTATAGCGAGCCCACACACTGCTCTGGGAGGGCAGCAGAGATGTGCACCCGGGGAGCTGCCAGCCCACAGCAGCCCTTCTGTTCCTTCCTTGTCACTCTTTTTTGTCCCTTTTGGAACAGTCAGAGCCTGGATGAAGTCAGAGTTAAGCAGGGGCCGTGGGAGCCCCATTCCCCTCCCAGCACAGACCCCTTGTGCCTGCACCCTGCACCCACCAAGCCCAAACAGTGCTGCCCCTTGTGAGCCCAAGAACCACGAGCACCACAAGGCAGGTGCTGGAGGTGCGCCCAGAGCACCCAGAGCCACATCCCCTCAGGGCAGCGCTGGGCACTGCTGTGCCTGCAGAGCAGGACACTCACTGTGACTCTGTCCGCTTCTGCTGGAGCGCACGGATTGTCCCCTCCAGCTGCTGGACCTCGTCTGTCAGTCCGTACTGAGCCTGCAGGGAGGAGGGGACAGCACTTAACAGGGCTTTGACAAAGGCCACAGTTCCATCGTTTCCCTCTCCCCCAGCTGTGACATTATTTCCTTGCTTTGATATGTCACTGTAGGATCCATTGCTCAGCTGCTCCAAAACTCATCCATGTTTTTCAGAGCCCCCTTCCCGGTGAGTTCCCTGCAGGGACCGTGCCAGGTGAGGTACCTGATCCCGGCAGAGCTCAACGTGGGGCCGGTACGTGCGGGTCTCCAGGCGGGTGTGAGCCACTTTCAGATCCAGTGTTCTCTTCCGGAGATCTTCCTCCAACTGTCGGATCTCCTCCTCCATTTCAGCAATTTCTTCCAAGGTCTAAGGATAGACATGTGTCATAAGGGACAGCTGGGGACACAGACTGGGAAACAGACCCCATGTCTCTGGGAATTTTGCTGTGCTGGGGATAGATTTTACTCAAGGGCTTCTGAGGACTGAATCCTCTGCTTCCACAGGGACCAGGATGGTGCTGCTGAGACAAGGGGTGAAATAAAAAGGCCCAAACCTGGCAGTGCTGCCAAGCAGCGCCAGAGAAACACTTGCGACAGGTGGGATACTGTTGGGATCATATGTGTGCCGCTGAACAGCAAACCTGTGGAAGCTATGCTCAGGCTGAGCCGCTTTCCATGTAACAAACAGCCTTTGGGATTCCATTCCTGGCCAAGGTTGTAGTGGATGACCAAAGAAACAACACTTACGTTCTGCTCCTGCCATCTCAGCTCACTAAGGGCCCCTTCCATGTCTCTAATCCTCTTCCTCAGCGCAAACTCTGTAGCTATACGCTGAGCATCCAGCTCATTGTTTGTCTGAGGAGAGAACAACTCCAGTCACACATGGCTACAAGGTGTCTGTGTCCCCCCTCAGCTGTGCCTGGAAGGTGGGGACAAGCCCAGGAGCAAAACCAGCCAGGTTTGGCTGCTGCCACGTGTGCAGGTCACACTCCCCCCATAGCCAAAAGGCAGGAATCAATGGACAGGGACGTGTCCTCCAACTTGCTGAGACTGCTGCAAGCTCTGCAGCATAACCAAGCTCCTGCTTAAACCAGGAGGGCAGCTGCTCCCGGACAGACCCAGAGACGTGCCTGCCACTCTCCCACACCAGATCCAGAATGGCACCACAGATTCCCGGCCAAGGGAGCAGTTTACCTGGGCAATGCTAAGTGTGATTGCTCCTCGGAGATCAACTGAGGCTCTCATTTCTGCCTCAGCACGGTCCTTGTTGCACTGGCTGTTCAGTTCCCACTCACGAAGTGCAGTTGTTCTGTGAACAAATCAGTTATGAAAATAAATTGAGTGTTTGCAAGACATTTTAAAGGAACCACCTGCTGCAGATCAGGATGGCAGCACAAAATGATTCTGGAAAGCTGGAGGTCACATCTTGCCTGATCTCCTCAGAGACTGAAGCCCACAGGGCCCAACATCTGCTCCACCCAGGGACACACCCAAACCATGGAAGGGAATGCCAGGCAAGTGAAAATGTGCAGCAGGTCCCCCTGAGCTGTTCCAGAGGTGACACCACACTGCTGAGTGTCACCTACAGCCAGCTGAGAGGGAGGCAGGGCACCTGGACCCCGCTGGGTTTGGGGTGACAATTTAGCTATCTCCCAAAAGTCTGTGGCTTCCCCATGCCACAGCCAACTTCTGTTCTGAGCTCTCTCCAAAACTGTACCCATCAAGCCTGGACACAGCACGGAATGAAAAAGCATCCCAGGGCTCGGCGCAGATTTGGCCACACAAGGACAGATTCTTTCCTTACCCGTCTGGGATCCGTGTTGGCTTGACCTTGAAGGAGATGTTGCCAGAGGTGACGTTGAAGGACACACACTGCCGATCAAGTTCCAACGTTTCCACCTTGTGCCGGTGGTCACAGTTCAGCTGCTGACGAGCTTCCTTTAAGAGGCTGCAGAGAGCCGGGCTGGAGTCAGTAGGGAGCAGGCCCAGGGCAGGGGCAGCTCACAATTCCCAAAGCCTCCATCGCCATGTCAGTCATCTTTGTGAAATGAATGATGAGCTCCCACCCTCCCTGGGAACTGGGCCCGACCTGCCCAGCACTGCCTGCCTGGCTGCCCCGGGCTCTGCACTGGTATCGCCCTGGAGAACGGAGCTGCGACAGATTCCCACAGAGTATCAGGGCCTGGGAGCTCTAACACCTTGCTGCCACTGATTCCTAAACCAAGGCAGGTGGCACAAGAGATCTGGGACAAAATTTCCAAAGGGTGCTTGTGAAGTCTCCCTTGACACACCCTTCCCTGCCAAACCCCAGACCTTGAAAATCATGCAAGGTTCCTGTGTGGTTCCCTGCCTGCCTGCCCATCTCAGCATGGCATTAGAGGCACATTAAGTATCTGGGGCCAAGCAAGGAGAGCAGAGTCATTGGCCAAAAGCTGTCACTCCTCACCAGAGCTGTTTGAAGGCTTCATCCACTCGCTGCTGCAGCTCTTTCTTGGTTTTCTCAATCACCTTCACCTCTCTGAGTAGCTCCTCTTCCACAGGATCCCTCACCACATCGATGTCACGACGGCTCTCGCGGAATGTCAGGCACTCAATGGCAACATCCAAACACAAGTTCTTTGCCTGGAGGGCATTTTCTGCTGCCTCCTTCACCTGGAAGAAGCAATCAACCAGTGTGGAGGGGATCTTTTAGGGATGGGAGAGAGAAAGGAAGGGGAACGCACCCAAAGCATCATTAAGAGGGACTCACACTGTCTGTCTTTGCAGTTCTGAAACCTTTTATTAAGTCTGGAATAAAAATTGCCAAACCCAAACACCTTAGTCCTCTACACCTGCCATTCGCATTGGGAATCACACCTTTCTGGGTGTTAACAACTCCAGAAGCAGCAGCAGCCTCTGGGTTTAGAACTCACAGTATCAGAGATCTCCCACTGCTATTCTGTATTTAAACCCAAACATTTTTGAAGGATGGTGTTAACATATTTCTTTATTATCCTTCAGAGCTTTATAAAAAGTCCAAACAACAAAATCCACCCAGAAATCCAAACAGGAGCATGCAATACACAGCCGCGTGACATGGCTTGGCTCAGCCAAGAACACAGTGGTTTGTTTTCCAGAAGGCATTCCATCAAATATGGATCTCAGTATAAAATATAGATATAATATATAAAACTGTATCTAGTGAGAAGGCCCCCTTGAACTCCAGATGGGCTTGCCCATTGCACAAGACAAGCCTCAATTATTTCACATCCCGTGTTGAGAGTGCAAGTTCATTTCCAGCCATCTGCCTTCCCAACATACTTTGGTTAAGGCATCAATTTCCAAATCTGTGTCTGTGAGGCATCTGGCCAGGGCCTCTCTCCATCTGTCCACGCTGGTGATACGATCGTTGAGGCGGGTTCGGGTGTTGTGCTCATCCCATCTTGCCTGGAATTACAGAGAAATGCCATTACTCTTTTTAAAATTGTAGTTGAGAATCTTGCTGAAGCCTTTCCCTGTTTTCAGGACTGACTGAGCCTCTCACAGGAGTACAACATGTTGCCATTTGGTCTCACAGTCATTTACACAAATGGAGAGCACAGAGAACAACACCAGTGGCAATGAATGTGAGAAACACACGGGGATTTCATGACAGTACAGATACATCACTGCAGGTGGTTTTACAGGGAGTAAATGTCCATATTTAGCATGTTCTGTTCAGGTAAAGCCCTTTATTCCCTCATCCATACACGCAAATCTAGACACTCACCCCAGCTCCTCAGCCTACTCTCCTGACAAACCTGGGAGCAGCCCCCCCTACCAGAGGGCCCACCTGGTTGCCGGTTTCGTTGCGGAGAGCTCGTCCTTCCTGCCGGATGTGATGGGAATTATAACGCTGCTGTTCAGCGTCGGCCGAGATGAGGAGGGAGTTGTTCTGCCAGTCCGGCATGGTGAAGCGCTGGCCCGGCTTTACACTCAGCGAGGCCATCTTGCCGAACAGGTGACTGAAAGGGAGCGGAAGATTTATGTGCTTATTCATGGAAATACACCCAGAATGGAGCTGCAGCCAAAAACTACTGAGCTCTTCAGGAGAAAAGCAGCAGCAAGCTGCAACCTGGCACCTGGCCTAATGCAGACACATGTCCTTAAAATGGGGAAGCACAAGGGCAGGTGGTGGGAGCCATCCTCTGCCCCCGGCCAGGGGGAAAACCCTGTGCTCCTGTTCCACCTGTCTCTCCCTAGGAATGGAGCTCTTTTCAGGGACAAGGAGCTACTCACAGCACCAACTCCCATATGGTATTTACTGAGCTTGGACAAAACAGCTGAGGATGTGACTGATTTTGTTGTGCTGCCGCTGAAGGCTCAGCCCAGGGCTGTGATCCCAGGAGACTCCAAGGCTTTGCAGGAACAGCAGAGTTTTTAGGCTTCTTTTTTACCCAGCACATCTTGAACAACGGGCAGAAACTGCAGACCCCACTCCAGAAGGTCCGAGGAGCTCCCGAGGGGGCTGCAGCTTCCCAAACCCAGGGTCTGGGGCAGTCCTGGGACAGAACCCCTTGGCAGTGGGATATGCCATGGCTGCCCCAGCTCCCGCGGGCACAGGGCGCTGGGCCGGGGCTCCTCGAGCACAGCCACCAAAAGCTGACGGCATGTGCAGCCCAGGAATTCCTGAGGGAAAGGAAGCCCGGAGGGAGGGCACAAAGGGCCGCGGGGTACAGGGGCCCGACCACAGGTGGAAGGGAAAGAGGGAAAGGGGAGAAAGAGGGAAAGGGCTCAGCCGCTAGTTCGGAAGGGGCCTCACCCCGGCTGCTGTGAGGGCACTCAGCTCCTCCGGACCGACCGTGCTCCCGTCCCGCCCCAGGGCCGGGCTAGGCCGGGGCCGCTCTCTCCCCTCACCGTTACCAGCCGATTTCCCCCCTCTCCACTCACCGTTCCCAGCCGACCTCCACTCTCCCCTCACCGTTCCCGGCCGATCCCCGCTGTCCCCTCACCGTTCCCGGCCGGTACCGTTCCCGGCCGATCCCCGCTGTCCCCTCACCGTTCCCCGTTCTCGCCCCGGGCTCGCGCGGGGCCGTTGCCGGGCGGGCCCGGCGGGTGCGGCGGCGGCCCCTGGGCGGGTATCGGTGACGGGGACACCGCAAACAGCAGCAAAGCAGCGCCCAAATCAGGGACAAACAATATTGTTTAAAAAAATCCCACAAAATGACCCATAAAGCAGGAGGGAGCCGGGGGTGTCCACTTCCAGAGCCCTTTCCCATTTCCACAGCAGCCATCCTGCCCCAGGACGGCTGTGGGCACTGCAAAAAGCTCTTGCCTTTTTTTTTTAATAAAAAAAAAAAAATTAAACGGATTAAAAATAAAATTAAAAAAAAAAATACCGAAAGTAAATGGTTTTCTGTCCTTGGATGTGCCTGATGCCTCCCTCCACAGCCTCCCTCCACATCCCTGCACCCAGACCAACACCTCCATCTGCTCCTTGCTTTGGGAATAAATCAAAATGATCCAAGTACAAATAAAGTATCACACATGTGCATTTCAAAAAAAATTTATTTTTCAAATGAATACAGTTCGTTTACAATACACTCAAGTTGATGGTATCTATAGCCAGCAGAGATCGATGACTGCTGTGTCCTATACACAGTCGTACAGAGGTTACAGATGCCTACGAGAGGGAAGGAACAGTGAAAGAAGTCGACATTTTACTGTGCTGGAAGGAAAGCAACTCTTGCAACAGGGAGAAAATTTTGGCAAGAACAATTTGTCTGGAAAGGGAGAAGGGGCAGAGGACACGGCTTCTGCTTAGCAAGTACATCTCAAACACCGACACGTTCCCTCACCCCGCACGGCTGCAGCCCACGGTACAAAGAGGCACACATGGTCAAGATGGTTAAGTAAAAATAAAGGCTTTTACCAGTTTGTTTGCCATCCATCTACAATCTATTTGTGCAACGTCTCAAGTCACAACTCTACTTTATTCTTGAAACATTTCCCTTTTGCTTCGAAAGCCCCCAGGACCTTCACGGTGGGAACACATTCACGCTCCTGCCGAAGCAATGGGACACCAAAACAGGGGAGCAGTTACCAGCATATGAGAAAGAGCAGACACATGGGAGGGGATCAATCCACTGGACTGGTTTATAAGAATTTTATTCAGAAGAGGAATCCCAAAACAGCATCTTTTTTTTTTTTTAAACAACTTAAACACATGGTATTAAATACGCAAAACTTCTCTGCGTGACATTGCTTGCAGCAGTCTCCAAAATTAACACAGCTCACTGGCCAGTGATGTTTATGGCACACACAATGCCACCTGAGCCACCTTCTTCTGAAAATCCTTTAATATTGGCTCACAACCAAATGCTACCAATTACTGTGAAAGCTCTGAAGTAACACCTGCTGACAGACAACGTCCTCGTCCACGATCACACACCTCCAGCCAGGTGAACAGCCCAGCTTTTCCCCCACCAAGCGCCACTTATCCACAATAAAGCTACCTGGGGAGGTGAACTGCTTATACCAAGGGAGGAGACAAGAACAACAGGCAGAAGGGTCTGTACCCTGCGAGCCCAAAGTGTCACCACTCCCCTGGAACGCTGATCTGTACACCAGTGCCTGTAAAACCACCATTTCCGACCCAAAACTTGCTCTGCCAGCCCCACTGTCGTGCTGCAGCTTGATTTTCACACCTGCCTGCAAACAGACACCAAACACAACGAGCTAGAAGCAGGTTTTCCTACAGGAAAACAACATGTAGTTGTCTCAAGGTGAGATTTAACACTGAAAACTGCAAAAATGAGAAGATTTCACTGAAAAACAGAAATCAAGTTCAAAAAAAAGTAAACACTACAGCCACGGGAGAGAAGTGATGCACAAAAGCGAGTACCCAGAAGAAGCCATTCTGCACTGCAAAGTTGCCAGAAGCCAAACTCCATCTCTGGCATTCTTCCTCTCACCAAGTTTTGTTGGTGTTCAATTATCCTCACTACTTCAGGAGCAATACTCAAGTTTTCACTCTGCTGGCACACCATCAGGTTCCAAAACTTCCAAAAATTCTTTAAATTCAGCATTGCTCCAGTGGGCATCACTTGGCTATTACATCTGAGTGGACACTACCTACCAAGACATGTATTTTCTATCAAAGAAACTGGTTTTGAAAATATTTAAGAGATTTGCAAGTGTACGCAAAATGAAAGTTTATTAGTAACTATTTTAAAAGCTAACTTTTGCACACCTGTACTGAAATGGGTTGTGGATCTATGATTTATGGGCAAGCGTGGCCCTAAACTCAACATACAGCCATATTTTTGTGTTGCTAGATAGTGTCACAGCATTAATTTTCCAACTGCCAAATGTGTTTGAAAGACCTGTGTAATTCTCAGCAATGAAAAAAACCCCTTTCATTTAAATAAACTCGCCCTCTGAGCGTCTGTTTTACAACAAATGGGTTAGTTTAAAGAAAGCAAGATGGCAAACATGGGACTGACCCCCAGGGGCTTCAGCCTCGAGCAGAGCTGCAGTGGGATGGGAGGGAAGAGCTCTGGCTCCCAGCAGGGATGGGCTCCAAACAACTGGATTCACTGAAGATGCAAACGTGCAAATTGCACGGGTTTGTATCACGAGGTTACCACTGTCACAACATGGTTCACCCTCAGATCACCCAGTAACTCACTCTCGTAAGGCGATGTGAATCCTCACAAACATCTTCTAGATGAAAAATGAGGCAGAATCGTTTCCCCCAGGTCAGAAAGGGAACCTGCTTCAGAGCCAGCTGGTTCCAGAGCTTCAGGCTGGACAACTCACCAGTATCTCAAAACAGCTTCAAACAGAACCTGTTGGAAAAGCTCTTCAATTTTGGTCTGAAAATCCACATTTTTTAGCCGCTTAAAGCCCAAACTGGCATCTAAGCACACAGGTACCTACTTCTGCACAATGCAGTGTCTACAACAGGGACCTGGTGTCAGAGGATGGGGGATTGTTCTTTCCACACCCAAGTGACCACACAATTCTGTTCCCAGACATCGCCACCCCGTGCTGCTGGCAAACTGCTTTTCGAACTTATCTGTGATGCTGAATCCTCACCTCCACGTTCCCACTGAGTCAGAGCTTTGCGCTGCTCCCTGACATTCACTGGACAACATTCCCCATGGCCCTGCAACCTCCGAATGGGCGGAGAGGGGAGAGGCAATGGAGTGTATGGAAAGCTGCAGGAGCACAGTAAAGAGCGAGGACATCACTGGACAGGCAACATTCAAATAAAGGCAGAATTAATGATTCTTGTTAGATAAACACATCAAGGTTAACTTTTATTTTAAAAAATTGCAAGTCTACCAGAAAGTAGGTTTATTTGATGACTTTACTCTCCAGAAACCACTTATTTTAAAAGCTTCTCCTCTCTGGGTAGTTCTATTTCACAAATAATTCAGGGCTCACGTTGATTAAGTAATTCAACACAAAACCAACTCTATTCTGACCAAGGACTTTGAGCTTTAAAAACAGTTCAAGAAAAATACTAACCATCCTACCAATGCAAATACAGGTTTTTCCAGCTCTGTTCCTGGTCAGAAAAAGGCACATACTTGCTCTCAGTGAATTCAAGTCCAACACAAACAGTTCAGGACATCCAAGCTCATGTCTGATGTCCCCACCAATGTCCCTGAAAGGCTTGAGCTGATCACAGCTCATCTGACACCCACCCACCTCCTACCCAGTCCTTTGTTTCTACAGGCTTTTGTCACCATCCCACCCCCACCCTCACATCCAGAGCTGATCTGTGCTCCACACAGCCACAGCATCCTCAACATGGCTAATTCCATACAGGCAGTGGAGGGAGAGAGACCCTGGGCAGGGAATGGGGAGGTAGGTAAGAGCTGAGTAAGAGCAGAGCAACTGCAGTGCTACAGCAAAATGACCTCTACACCTGCCTGCTTCTGTTCCTGGGAGCCAGGCACACCTCAGGGCAACCAGAAATCTCTCAGGGCTTCTGTATTGTACAGAAGGGTCACATATTGCTCACAAAACCCCCTGGGTCGGTGCTATCTGAACCAGTGGATCCACTGGAAGCTGCATCTGTTTGACCCAAGTAAGGGATTCCAGGGTTTGGATAAAACCAGTTTGATTTCAGGGGGCAGCTGTCACAGGCACTGCCACCTGCTTGCAGCACGGTCCTGGAGAAGGAGAACAGGCACCCCTAAAAATATACAGGAACATGCTTTTTCCCCTCATGTATTAGTTTTTGAATTAGCAATCACAGAATGACAGAATAGCCTGGGTTGGAAGGGACCTTTTAAAGCTCATCCAGTCCAACCCCGCTGCCGTGACCTGGGACCTCTAGACCAGGTTTCTCCAAGCCCCGTCCAAGCTGACACCTTGGATGTTTCCAGGGATGGGGCAGCCACAGCTTCTCTGGGCAACCTGTGCCAGTGTTTCATCACACACATTGTAAAAAACTTTAATTCAAACCGACCTCCCTCAGTTTAAAACCACCACCCCTCATCCTGTGGCAACAGGCTCTCCTACAAGTTCACCCCCATCATTCTTACAGGCCTCTTCAAGTACTGAAAGGTACTGAAGAAAAACACCAGCTGTCAAGTTTCGCTTTTTTATTTGCTACAGGAGGCAAAGGAGGCTCTGCTGCTTATTCATTAGCTTCAATATTCTGTTTTGATTTTCCCACTTGACAATTTTTAAAGGAGTTTGAATAACTCCTACTGGGCTCTGTTACTTTGAGTCTGCCCTTGCTGCCTCTTGCAACACCTTTATTCTTTCCCTTGCAGAACTGCCCCAACAGCCACAGGATCTCGATGTCCCACAGGTTCTCCATCTCCTTGAGGAGGTCTTCCCTGTCCACCTGCAGCTGCTCCTTGTGGTGTTTTGGTTTGCTGGGTTTTTTTAAATTTAAAGTATTTTAATAATGTCTATTTTTAATGGTTTGTTAGTTCTTATTTAATTTGGATACTTTAAACCATTGTGCACCCTCCAATGACTGGAACAGAAACATTTCTACTGGAATTAAACCTCGCACGCGGCAGCTCACGGACAGCAAGGCAAGAGATTTGTGTCCAACAGAAAACTGCTTCATCAGGTGCAAGTTCATTCCTTTTAATAGAAAGAAGAGGCAGCAACTTCCTTCTAAATCTCAACAAGTTCAGTATGAGCTAAATGTAGAGAGAAACAAAGCAGTTGGTCGACAGGCAAGGGAGGAGATGGAGACTATTGCTGCAAACAAGCTGATGGTGCAAGATTTTTGGCCCTTTTTAGTCTAAAAGATAGAAACAGCTACTACTAAAAGGGTCAGGAGATACAGTTTTGGCTCAGAATTTAGACTGAAAAATGCTTTCTAAACCCCAGCCTAGTAACATTGAGAAATTGGAAATATAAAATAATTGAACATCATGGCAAGGTTAAATACCAACACAGTGGCATTGGGCACTGTAATAAGATCACAAAGTTGGTACAAGCTACAAGAGACATTGGATCATGTCTTGAACTTGAATCAGAAGAAACTACAGAGCAAAGAGAGTCAACTCGTGCCTGGGGGAGCTGCAGCATCCCCTCAACAATGAGGTGTGGGCAACTCAGCAAGGGCACTGCCCAGTGGTGGGACTCTGAACCCCACGTATTTCATTGACGATGTCCAGAAGCTCTGCTTACTCCTAGAAAAAGTCTGGACATGAACATATTCCTGCAAAGAGACCACTTGGAGTCATTCAGTGAGTTCTGTGGTTAAGCTCCTGATATTCAAAAATATCCTGACATCAAGTTATTCCACATCTTAAATGCCCAACACTATAAACAGTAATAAAATGCACAAAATCATTTTAGTTGTAGAGAAACAAGGTACCAATGAAGCACTTGCCTATGGCGAGCGGGTTAATTGTCTCCTCTCAAACACGACTGGTTAAGCCAACTTTCTTTGGAGAAGAAAACCAAAACATTCAGAAACTTCTCCTGCCTAAAAATAAGTGTTAAAAGCAACACACAGAGCAGACACACAGACCTATGAGCTGCACACAGACCACCAATAAATATACAGAAACACCACAACAAAGGACAAGGCTCATCATAAAAGAAAAGTCCCATAACTGCTACTCAGACCGATACCAAAGGAAAGGGAAGTGTTTTTTGCAGGCATGTGCAAGCACATTACAGTGTCATCAAAGCAAAACTTTGCTATTATTATTACTTTATGCAGCATTACAAGGTTACTGAGGTGCAGTGTTTAATAGTCTAGTCTACAGCTTTTCCTGACTGCAGGAACGCTCACCAAATTCACCATGGACCCACCCCCCTCTGTGGCATCGCCCACCCACCGAGCTGCTCCCAGCTGGGAATCACTGATCCATACTGAACACACACAAGCCATGTGAGGACCAACCATCTCCCAGGCCGTCCTTAAGACATCCTCCTAAGACACCTTTCAGTTTGTCTCCATCTCCGGGAAGGTGCTTCCCCTAAAAGAAGACATCCTTCGGTAGCTACGGATTCCTTTCGGCACCAATCACGTCCCCATGGCTTCTCCCACACTCCAAACCCCCAGCCCCCTCAATATGAAGAAGTAAATCACATTGGCCAAACCCAACCCAACCCCAGCCTACCAGCTGAATTTGGTGATCGCTCCTCAATGCCTCTCCCTCCAAAGGAAAACACCTTCCTGGTTATTCTTGGTCCTGACTCAGAGAAGCTGATGCTTGAAAGTACCTAAAAGATACCATCAAACACTTGGCATTTTCAATAATTTATCTTAAATTTGCAGCCACGTACAACTGGAAAATAAAAATCTACAGCACCATCTTCTAAAAAGGCACTTTCTGAGGACTGTCTTGCTTAAAAAAAATAAAAGTCACTCCAAGTTTTAAACAGTGGAACTGCTTTGTTTGAAAAGGACCCTACGGTAACAACCCGTGTCAGGTGAGGGGGTACCTCAGACAGGATGTGAAAGGCCAGGGCAAATAGGATGGAAAGTGGATGGAGTCTCCCCAACACCCTCATTCCTGCCAAATCAACACTTTGATACTTTCCCTCGCACGCCTCTCCCTTACAATTCCTTCCCCTCCATATGCACCTTTGCCTACTCAGGGGACAACAATTTGGGTTTTAGTGTCACGGAGATGAGGATTTTTAAGATTCTGCTTGGGAGGTAAAATGTAGGATCCTGTATCCATCTTGCTCATACCTCAACTACAGAAAGTACAAAATCTTCTACCAGCAGAAAGCATCAATGAGCTCAAGCTCTAACCACAATATTTTACAAAAACAAGGAGTGAATTGGCTACGTGAAGTCTGATTTCAACATGTGCCAAACCAAAAATGATATTCTGAACACGCAGCATCTAAACCTAAAGTACCATCTTTGGGTAGAAAAGACAGACAGAAATCTTTCCCTTTGACACCCCTACAGAATTTTTCACTAGATCCAATCAACCTGCCAGTAGCAGCCACGAAACTCCACAGCACTGAAAGGGACAGAGCATCTGCCCGGCCTGACTAGAGACCACGATGGCCATTTAGAAACAACCACCTTTGAAAACTGAATTTACAGGTCCAACATACATAATCTGAGCTTTTGATTCCTTGGTTATAAAAGTGCTTTGAGTAAGGTTCTAAACCCTCAGTTCACAAAACAGGGAAAATATCAAAAGTGGACAAGATATGATGAAAGTGTAAGAAAAGGAAAAGAAAAAAAAAGGCCTCAAGCTTGAGCTTGGAATTTCACCAGAGTGAACTTTAAGACTAGTAGAAAACCAGTATTTGTAGCTGGAATTTTTACAGCAGACTATATGGTATCTCATGTTGAGCATTTTATAGGACAAGTATTTGTACATGAAGAAGTGAAAATCATTTAGGACCAAGAGCATCTTGAAATAATTTGACTGACAACTTCCAGAAACCCATTTTACTCCTGAAAAATATTTCTGTGGCCAAACTTCCAAAAGAATACCGGAATGAATCCTATAAAAATAACTTTTGGACACGTGTAACCAGATGACACATTGAACAGTGACACAGCGATCCTGAGTCAAATGGCCACGGCTCAAGTCCCTAGAAAGGGAAAAAGGCGACTTACAGTGGAGTCACTCCTCCTGTTGGCAAATGTCGCAAGTTTAACGCCTCAACCACAACCATTCTATGATTCTCTCCAGCTCTGGATCTAGCAGTGGCCAGGTGGGAGTTTTGGGCAGGGCTGGCTGGGTGAGGAGGGGCTCGGCCGGCAGCCCTGGGGTCTGTCCGGGCAGCCAGAGATGCCCTGGGGCTGCCCTGGGGCTGCCCCCACCACGGGAGCACTTAGTGGCACTTGTTCAGGACAAGTGAGGTCTCGGTGCAGTGTCTGAGGAGACAGGAACTGCTTTTCTCCACAGGCAGAAACCCGAGGCCTGTGTCTGCAAAGCAAGAAGAGCCATCAGCCTGTGCCCACATCCCTCTTTGGACTATCCACAGCCAGCTCCCGGCCAGAGAGGGGGATCTGCTGTGCCACCCAAGATTTCCTCAAACAGCACATAAAATTTGAGATTTTTTTTTTTTTCTTTTTCAAGGAGAGCAGGTACAAAAATAAAAGAAATCCATATACTCTGAAAATATACTGGAAACTGCCACCACAGATGAGGTACCATTTATCCCGACCCCCCATCCCCAAACTGCAAACATCAAAATATATATGTTTTTAAACAAAAGAAGAATATCTGGCTATTTAATCTCAGTTAAAATGACAGCACCCTTTGTTACACTTGATATTTCACACCATTAATTCTCTTTTGAAAAAAAACCAAGATATCTAACTAACCTTGATTCCTTGCTTTTCTCCTCATTCCTTAGTGCAGTAATTGTCCATCTCCATTTAAATAAATATAGCAGCTACAGCATCATAAATGTGTGGCCCTCACAACGTCAGTAACTTGATATCGTAATACAAAGAAGTATCGGCACTTGACGTAGATATTTGCAAAACCAAGAAGAGAGATTAAAACTTCCAAATACTCTTCACATGAAAACCAGGTACAATGTTACCTTGACAACTGAAGTCACTTTGCCAATGAAGTTTCTTTAGTTTTTGGTGAAAGTAGCGAGCAAAAAAGCTTCTCAAATCCGAGTCACCGAGCGTGGGCAGGATGAGAAGCGGCTTTGAAAGGAGAGTTAGAAGGCTTTGTAAAAAGGAATTTTCAGCTAAATGCCAGAAGTCCACAAGAACTCTTTGTAAAATAGGGTTTTTTTTAAAAAAAAGTTCTCCGTTTCCAAAGAAATTTCTGTATAAAGCTTAAGCTGAACATTTTACAAACGGCACTGCTACTGAGAGAGCTTTAGGAGAAAAAAGTGTCAGGTCACAGACTGGGAAAAACATCTGAGAGACTCACTGAGAAACCACCTCGCTCAAAGGACTCGGTTGCACCCTTCTCCCTGCACCAGGCGTGTCTGAAGGCACTCACAGGGACAGAGCACTCCGAGTCGGGACCCCCTGGCTCTGGGGGGGTCCCCAATGCCTCGGGGCCTGCTGAGCCCCCCAGCCACCCCCACCTCCCCTCCGAGCATCCCCAGCCATGCCCATCCCCACCACTGTTTCCAGTGCAATTTTAGCTTTGCCAAGTTAGTCTCCTTACATTATTTCCCTTGATTTTGAGAGATAAAATAGGTATCTACACCAGCTGTTAGTAAAGCTCTTGCAGACAGTGTTGCGAACAGCACTACGGACATCTCCATACAACATACAAACGCACAAAATACAGTACTTGGTTTTCTGGCAGAAAAAAGAGGGTTCATGCCTGGTGAAGCAAAACGGGCTCAGATTTTAGGCTCAAAATACAGTATATTGGCAAACAGCGGATTTGGTGAGAACGAGGAGAGAAGCTACTTAGACCAACCAGGTTTTCATGTGAGAGCAGGTGGAGGTCGGGAGGGCTGGGATCACAGCAATGCCCATACAAACAGCTGCAGTAAATATACTATGAACCAGTGCAAATAAAAACAGTCAAAAATGCAGTTCACGAGTTTACAAAGTGCAAAACTCCCCAGTCCCCTTGTTGAATAAACGCTCGTCTCTGACATCTTAAACATTGGTTTTAAAGTGGAATGAAAGAGTCCCATTGGTTTGTTTCACATTTCAGTGATTTAACATGTTAGAACTATCCCAGCCCTCTTTATTTGCAAAGTGAAATGAAGTTACCAATAACTTAATTTTAAAAGGAAAGTCACTATCAAAGAGGAAAAAAGCCTAAAAACTTTTATTAATTCCAGACATTTTACTGATGTCAAATAGGTTTAACTAAGCATGTAAAAACTGAGATCTTAATACAAAACCCTTTCCATTTAATTCAAATATGCTCCACATTTCAAAGCCAAAAATAAGGCCAATTCCTTTGTTAAATCAAAAGACTGCAGCGACAAGTAAAGCTTGCAGAAGTCTAGAAGCATTTTTGTAATTTTTTTTTGATTTAAAAAAGGAAAATTCAAGATTCCTTCTGACTATAAAACTTTCCTTTCAAAATTAAGGCTTTTACTTTGTCCTTTTAAAATCCTGGAGGTGTCCATTCTCCCACAGTCCGTGGTACAGACACTGCTTCAGTACAGCTCAATGGACACAGTTTTTCTTTAGAATGCTTATTGCACTAAAAGATAGCAAAACAAGTTGTCAGTTTTTTTTAAAAATAAAGATGATTACATTTCTAAAAAATAAAAGTTGATGTTGACCATATGTTCTGTAATAATTAAATTAAAGCATTATTATTACTCTAATAAATATAAAAGAAACAAAAGGAAGCTAAACTTCAAACACACATACATATGAATCACATTAAGGTGTGAGAGGCAGCAAGTAAAGTAGCAGGTTTCTTTTTTTTCCAAAAAGACCTTAGCTCTAAAGTTTCAGTTCTGGTGGTTACTGTATGTCATCCCAGAAAACCTGGGACATCGGATCTCACGTGAAGCTTCAACAGATTTGACATGCCAGATAGGAAAAAATTGAAACTTTTGGACTAGGTAAAACAGCAGCTTTAGTAAATTCCCCCAGGGAGCAAGAAGAGTTGGGTCACTACTGCCTGCACATGAACCACGAGCTTCTTGGATTGCTTTTGAAAGGGAACTCTTGGAGCTGAGAACTCCAAAGCTGTGAGAAGAGACACAAAGGCAGCCGTTGGCTAAATTAGGTTCAAATTATTGGATTAGTGTGCAAAACATCTTCCCCCCCTCACTGTTTCCTAGCTAGTGCTGTACATTCCAATGCACTTGGATATGTTCACATTCAAATACTCGATGGCAATACTGAGAGAAAGATTCCTCAATGCACGGGGGTTAAAAACTTAACTATTTTCTTTTTTGCACACTTCCCTCCTCCAAACAATCACTGTGATTGTTCCTAAAAGGTGGTTTGTTTTTCATTTTAAATTACACGATCGATTTTAGTTTATTATTACTATTTTTCTTTTTTTTTGCAACAATAGTTGTGCTGCCGAGCAACTTGAGGTAAAGGCAGAAGAGGGTTAAACTACGAGAAATAATAATTAAAAAAAAATTATGGCGGTGCTTCCCACGGGAGCCCGCCCCAAAAAAGCAGTTGGCTGGTTTCATATTGCATAATAGTGCTGTGTTCCTGGATGAAGTAAACAATCTTCCTCGTGTCAATTTAAGGGTGAGCCTCTCGCCCCTGCACAGCGTCAGCTCCAGCACGATGGGAGGCACAGCCCCTAAACCAACCCCCTGGAAACATACATTGTATGTGGCTTAAGTTCTCAGTTCTCCTCTCCGTGAGTGTCTCCCGGGTCATTGACTTAAGCGAAGTACATCGTGCGTAAGGTGTCTTGGTGAATCTGTACAGCCTTCGCCAGGGCCTGCGGGTCTCGCCCGTTGCTCTGTCCTGACACGTGGCTCCCTTCAGCACTGCAGGGAACGAGGGAGAGACAGGCAGGGCTGTAAATTGTATTAATTCGGATCAAAAAGCTGCTTTCGCATCTCTTCGACAGAATCACAGAATCACTGAGGTTGGAAATGACCTCTAAGATCGAGTCCAACCTGTGACCGATCCCAACCTCATCACCCAGCCCAGAGCACTGAGTGCCATGTCCTCGAACACCTGCAAGTACAGGGACTCCACCACCTCCCTGGGCAGCCCCTTCCAAGGCTTGACCACCCTTTCCACGGAGAAATTCCTCCTGATGTCCAACCGGACCCTCCCCTGGCACAGCTTGAGGCCGTTTCCCCTCGACCTGTCCCTTGTTCCCTGGAAGCAGAGCCCAACCCCCCCCAGCTGCACCCTCCTGTCAGGGAGCTATAGAGACTGAGAAGGTCCCACCTGAGTCTCCTTTTCTCCAGTCTGAGCCCCCCCAGCTGCTACCCATAGGACTGACTTTCAAGACCCTTTACCAACAGAGCACCAGTGACAGAACTGGACACTGAGTAATATCAACTCTTGTATTCACCCAGCAACCTTGAGGCTTTTGACAAATCTCTTCTATGGCTGCTCAGCTTGTTCATCTAAAAATAAGCCTTTTATAAATATATTGATGGCTTGAAGGCTATAAAATATTTCTGACGTACAGAGTTAGATAAGTGGAAGCACTTAACATTTGGTTCATTCATGACTACTCTGATCCTAAAGCAAAAAAATTAAATCCGTGGCTTGATTCCCTCAGACCACGTCAAAGTCATAACAAAATACTTCAGTAAATTGAATTCTTTTAATCTGAGTGTTACTCAGTAGAATCCACCAACCCACTCTGGTCTGATGTAGAGCAGCAGCTGCCAGGAGTGATGATCTTAACATCAGTCCTAGAAGTAACAAAAACTAAGTGCAAGACCAGCAGGAATCACCCGTAGTCAGATGGCTTTAGGCCTGACAGTGAAGGAGAGCAGTGGGGACTAAACCCTGAGCAGCACACCCTGTGATTTACCTGTCGTGTTCCTTGTCCACGAGGTGGTAGCGTGCTCTGAATGCCACCAGGTGAGCGTAGTAGGCGGGCGCGGGGATGGAGACGGAGCGGGTGCAGCGCACGTACGTGTGGCACAGCTGGTACGTCAGCAGCTGCAGCTCGTCTGCTGTGAAGCAGTTGTCATCCCACAGGACGTGGTAGTGGGAGGGACGGCTGGTTCCCTGCAGAGATGGGGATGGAGGGTCACTTCTCTGGGCTTCCATAAACAAGTCAGGTTTTGACGTTCAGAAAGGGCCAGGCTATCTAGTGTGAACTTCTATATAACAGCAGCCAAACAAGTTCAGTTTTATGTCAGGCCTAAATGTATTTTAAGATGAATAAGTCTAACATATACATGATTATATTGCTCTAAATATTCTTGCTTGGAAAAAACCCCTTCAGTGATCAACATCTGCTCCCAATATGACTAAACCATGATCACAGCACCTTTTACCTACCTTCAATTAAACTGTTTCCCACAGAGACACATTTCCCAGAGAAATAACTGGTGCTTTTACATCCTTCCAGTTCCTGAGCACCCTAACTGCAAATATGAACACTAGAAACTCAAGTTACATCTTACAGTGCTCCTGAATTGGGTAAATAGTTGTGCTTTAGCCAAGCTACAAGTGTCTCTTTTTAAAACAAATATATCTGAAGAATTCGTTTAGTTGAGGTTTTTTATGCTTTGTTATATTAAACACAACGAGCTGCAGCTACACCCAGCATTTCTGCTGCAACTTTGATACAATTTTTTTTTCCAAGGGGCCAAACCCCAGCTTGCTCAGACACAGTGTAAAGTTGACAAAAAACCCATTGAAATGATTCAAAACTGGACAAGAAGTCATGCCCAGCCAACCGAAACAAAACTGATGACAATGTGGTCAGACTCACATGATAGAAATTTGAAGAGCAAATTTTTTTTTACATTTTAAGCAATAGCCTGATATAAGTAGAAAGATTTTTTTCAGAAATAACAATGTTACAAAATAAAGTGAACTCTTTAAAATAAACTTTAAAAAACATCACTTACCATCAGTGCAAGTTCAAAGGTGCAGCAGAGACCACCTCTTAAGCAAATCATACTCTAGGTCCCACAATAACGTTTTATCTCAGATTAAACTGAGCTAAAAGAACATTTCCCACCTAAATAACTGTTTGTAAACAGGTGTCACAAAAAGGAGAAAAAAACCATGTTCTAAATTCACATTTACTTACACAAAGCAACCGTACCTGTATTCCAGCATGGCTACAGAGGTAAAAATCAAACTCGTAGGGGTGTGTAATGTCTGTATCTACAGTTGTCCCAGCTGGAATATTGCCACTTCGTCCAACCTAGAGAAGAGGTTTGTTAAGTGTGGCCTCAGCTGTTTGTACAGCTCAACTGTAATGAAGAATACAAGTTTCTATTCACCACTGGCAAGGTTTCGGCACATAAAGCGCCACGGAACTGTTTGGAATGTGCCACTACATCAGCCTTGGAGGTTTGACAAGGACACTGGATGGCTCTCCAGCACCTTACACAACACTGCACCTCCAGCACATCAGAACTTTCCAGCTCAGACTGAAGAGCTGCACAGACATTTGTATTTAGAACTGTCAGCTCCAGTTTGGATTGACTGACTCAGAAAAAAGGTTCCACCGTTTTGTACTTTCCTCTATTACAACTGCTGGAGATTGGTCCTGAGTAGTCACACGGACTTTAGCTCCAATGCCATGTGGTGGGGGTTTTTAACATACTTAAGGCCAACAATTTTTCAATTTGGGGCACCATTTTATCAAATCAACACTTCCCTGCATGCACAGACAACCAGACAGACAGAAGGCCATGCTAATTTTTTCTCCAGCAGCCTAAAAGATTGACATGAAGCTTTCCCAAAAGGCTCCTCAGAGGGCAGTGATTACCCTTTCTGTTCTGTCAGCACAGAACAGCCGCGTATGATGTCGCTTCTGCACCACAATGTAGGTTATTCCAGGCTGGTAATCCTTCTCCAAACTGATGCAGGCTTCTCTAATGGCCAGCAGTTCATAATACAAAACCTACAAGCACAAGAACAGAGGAGTTTAGGTTTTCCTTCCACTGTGTTCTACACACAACACCTACTCGGTATAGTTAACAGTAGGCACAACTTTGGCACACAACACGTAATCTTAGAAAGTACTCAGAGATACGTGGTTTCCCAAATTTGAAGACTTCTCCTTCCCAGACAGGAAAGCAGCTGCAACTCTTCTTACCCAACGAGATTAAGAAATTCTCTCCTTAAAAGTCTCAATTATTTTGTGTAAACGTAAGCAACTCAAACAGTACTAAACAAGACCTGGAGCTATTACGGAGTAACAGAATCTTTCAAGAAACCCACAGCTGAACCAACCTGTCGGAACTGTCCCTCAGAGACCCCGTCCCTGTAGAAGATGATACGGGTGGGCTTGAACCGTGTTGATTTATAGAACTGGATGAGCAGCTCCCTGACCATGGAGGCCAGGTCCTGGATGATCTCCTGCCGGGGCCGCTGGACCCTCACCGTGGCACAGTACCGGCTGGGATGAGCATCCATGCTGCCTACAACCTGGGGGGAGAGTGCAGCAGGGAAGGCTTCAAGCTCAAATCTATACCAAAACAATTAAAAGCAAAAAAGCCAAGAGCGGCAAGTACAAGATGCTTGTGCTAAACAACAACCAGAGTAACACTTTCAACAGGAACTCGTGCTTGGTACAGGTTTAACACCTTTTGCCCCCTGAAAAGCATCCTAAAATGCACCTGCAGAATTTGGCTTCTCACTAAGGCATATTTTTATAATCCAGACAGACATTTTTCTTTGAAGTTTCCTCACCTTTTACACAGAGAAAAACCTCAGCTTCCCTTAGTTACTTTAAGCACAGATGCAGTTTCCATAACTGCAATCAATGACAACTAAAATACCAAGGGGACGAAGTAGGAGAGGACTGGCCAAGCCTCCAACCACCACCTCGCGTTCCTGGACTGTACCAACACAAGTTGTAAGAAATATCAAAAACATTTCTGCCAAACCAGGCCTTTAGTTACACTTTTCTCCTTTAAAAAGACAAAAACATGTTATTAGCTAACATCGCCAAGCTGTGTTATTTCCTGGAGAATATTTCTACAGAAATATATTATTTAACAATGCCATTTTACCTTCATTTAAAAATTAAAGAGCTAGGAAACCAGTCTGAAGTATCAGGCAGTTTTTTTCTTTTAAATACATGATTTTTAGTATCATTGGGAACGTGTACAAAGAATGGGCAAAAGCCCTGGAAGATATTTGATACAGACATAGCCCATGAGTTGCATTTACTATTCTAGCATTTACCCAAGATGAAGAAAACCCCACGTAAATTTAACAAAACTTACAGCAGCAATGGAAGGCTTCTTTCCATCTCCAGCTGGAGGGTGAGTGACATCAGCTCCCAAAAAGATCACTGGCTGCTGGAACACAGAAGGTCTTCAAAAAGAAAAAAGTGCTAAGTCACACTCGTAGCTGAAGAGCTGCCACAAGGTCATCGCTCACCGTGGGGGTTGTTTCTGTCTCAGCCTTATCAGGTACCCGAGCCAAGGCTCAACAATGGGATCTTTGTGCGCAAGAGGTGAACTTGGAACCCTCCCCAGCAGAGTCCAAAACACACTGCAAACACACTGCCAGAACTGGGGCATGATTCTGGTGGGGAGCAGCCCCAGGGCTCCAGTGGAATGGCACAGCTGGGGGCTTTGGAGACCCCATGTGAGCCTGGGGGTCCCCCAAGCACCACTGAGCTACAGCACCAGCATACACATTACACAGTTCTCCAGGACTTGAGCAGCAGGATGGTCTTACACGGCCTTTAAAATATTCTTCCCCACACTACTGTTCCATATTTCAACTTTGATACTGATCAAACATTTGACAAGAACCTTGGCTGAAGATCTAATGCACAGTCCAACCACCACTCTGAGCCTGTGCTGGAAGGAATTTAATTCTACCTCAAACATCACGTACCAGTATCAGAAGAATATTTTAACTTAAAACTTGGCCACGTTTAAATTTTGGGTGCTAAGTAGCAAAAGTAACCACATCTGTTAAAAGAAAACCCAATGCAGTTTCCAAAGCCTTACCGTTGATGAGGTACGAGGATGTTGTTGATTCCTCCTAGTTTAACGTTAATCTTCAGGCACAGATTTGAGAGGGTCTGTGGAGATGTTTTAATGACGTTCTTGACCTGAACACACTGTGTGGCCATTCCCAACAGTGTATCTCCCACGCGCTTCACCTCCGCTGGGAAGCAAATACAAGGAGACAACCTGAGTCCATTTGAGGTTATTGCTGCATTTTGATCTTAGATAAGTCACAATATTTCAGTGTCCATACTCTGCAGCAACTTCTAACTTATCTGCATACACAACCCTGCTTCCAATTTATCTTCAGACACAAAACAGTGGTTTCTAATGCCTAAAGGATGGTTCTGAGTAATTTTTAACACATGCCAGGCAGCAGATTTCTCTGAACAGTACCTGACCGAGCAGGTAAAGACAGAGGTGTGCCCTTACCATACACAGGTGTCTTCCCTGGCAGGATGACAATGATGAGCTGAAGCCCTGAATAGGTGTTCTTGAGGTGTCGGAACATGGGCTCCACGCTGTCTGCACCCTGGGCGTACTTGCAGAAGCAGGGCTGGCCCTGGATCGGCATCCCAGCATCCTTGGAGATCTTGCGCAGCTGGTCCGTGAAACCCCTGAAGATGAGGAGATTTTTTGATTTTTGCAGTAGCAACAGTACACAATAACCAAAGCACAAAGGGACAGAACCATCAAATGAGGATGATTCCAAACAGCTTTTAAAGCAGCATTTAAAAAACTTTTATTATGTGAAGGCTGTAAAGCTGTGAAACACCACATGGGCTAAAAAATAGTCTAGACATCTTTAGTACTTTGTCCAAGATGCCAGAAGGGACTATATACAGTGATGTCACAGGACAAACACCCCACAGTGTAGCCAGTACAGTGTTTTGACTGTAGCTTCCAGCACGGAAGCAAACCAGCCTGGATTCTCTCCCTAACATCTCACATTAAACTCAGATATACTGCTCATTGTAATCCTATATTCATGTTTCACTCCATTAAGAGAACAGTCTAAAGCCTGAACCACAACATGCCTTACTTCAGAATTTCTTCTCTGCACTGTCTCTGTGTTGCAAAGCAAGCTATGGCCCACATCTTGATCTCCACCCCAGTGTGGAACTGCTTCCCTCGCATGTCCCACACGCCGTGGCTTGGTGTTGCCACGGTTCGATTCTGGGGAAACAAAAGCAACAGACACTCAAGTGACTGAAAAAGAAGCAGCCAGTGCTATTTGCAGTTTCAGGATAATAAAAGAGTTTCTTATTCGAAGTCTGATCCCTGAAGAGTCAAGGTGTACAGGAAATCACTCCTCAAAATGGAAACCAGAGGAAAAGCCAAAGCCTCACCCGTCCTCCGTACTGCAGCATGGGTGCTGGGAGCACGCGCCCCGTCACGTGGGCCATCTCATCCCGCACTTTGAACTGGAACTCTTGGACAAATGGATCCGCATCGTAATTTGCGCTTCTCACCTAGGAGAGATTTTTTCACATTACAGAAGTATCTGATTGTAATCCATATAACAAACAATAGGCTAACAGGAACATTGCAGAAGTGTTCTTACAACAATTTCATTGAAAAAGGCTCAGATTTAACTGCTCAACACTATCAACCCATCCCCAGTGAAAACAATTACTACCATGAGATATATTGGATGAGGTGGTTTCTGCTCCCTTTATTACTCAAGTGCTCATTTTCAGTTTGTTCATTCAAAAGCATTTTGTTTCCTCACAGTAATTTAAGTATAGAGATGAGAATGCAAGAGCCTATACTATGGACTCAAGCTACCATTGCAGGCCATTTTAAATAAATCCTATTTTAAGAAGTAGTTAAAATCTATTAAGTTAAAGGACGAGGAGGAATGAAAAGACTAGGAAGTTTTGCATGGATGTAATCCAGCCCAATGTCACTCTGAGCAGTGTCCCACTGAGCTGGGAGTGGGGCACTCACCAGTCTGCTGATCTCCTCCTGCCTGTCTGGGGCAGACCTGGCTGTTGCTTTTATCATGGTCGATGTCTGATTGTCCGTCAGCTTCTTGATGCACCTCTGGCCAGCCACGATGTTACACACCTGCAGGGGAAATCAGAAGCATTAATTCACACCAGAAGCACTCAGATAGCACCACACTGTACACACACAACACTATGCTGTCACTATAAACCACGTTTAAGCAACTGTTCTTTCTGTTCTGCCTGTTCTTTCTCATAGTTCTAAACTTCAAAGCCCTTTAGGATGCAGAGAGTCTTTAGGGAAATGAAAGAGTGATGAACATGTAAACCTGTCAACACACTTGTATTGCAAAGAGCATTGATTTTTAATGTTTTGCAAACTGATAGAACCCACCCAAATCCAGCTGATCTGTTAGAGTAAGGCTCTTACTTCTAAAGGCAGGTAGGTGTGTTTTTGTTCCTGTCCCACTTGCAGACAAGGAAGGTGAGGGTATTTCAGCTGGAGGTTGTATTTCTCTCTGAAATACTGTGCTACTGTCCTCTCCACAGTCTGGCCATTTTCTAGTTGTAAAGGAAAGCTGCAAAGACAGACATTTTAGTAAAATATTAGTTGTCAAATACCGTCATCCCAAAATTAATAAACTATCAGGTCCTGTTACTCAGTGTGAAACTATCACACATTTCACGCTCTGATAGAAAGCCTCTTACGTTTGATGACTTGCAGGCCGTCTCGTTACGTTACAGACACGGTACTTCCTTCTCATTGTCCCACAGTGAGTCACTTCTACCTTTAGACCTGCATCAAAGCATCAAAAAAACTGATGCCGTAACTACACGAAAATGTACACAGGAGACAAAAGGTTTCAAGTGATAGAACATAACAGCTTTGGGGTCAGCATCAAATAGCACAAACACAGGAAATTATTATTCTCTAAACATTTTTACTTTCATTATAACTTGAGTTCTGACTAATCCTCATTACTATCCTCAGAAAGAAATCATGACGTAGAATATTTAACGCTCGGTGTCTTCTGAATTTCCTGTAGCAGTTTCATTTAAAAAGCATTGACTGAACTCAGAGAGCTGCTTTCACCATATCCTCTTGTTCTCATTCTTAATCTTGCACATCTCTCCAAACTATCAGTTCCAATGTAATTGAAATTAAAAAGACAAAAACAGGTTTCTACTTTATCGTCTTTCCCCCCAGCTTTGTGTCCACACTCAGCCTGTAATTTTCTTTAATTTCACTGACCAAGTTTAACTCTGCACGTTGAGCATCTCGTCTCAAAGCACCCAGCCTACACACCAGAACCTCTCCAGACTTATCTCTGCCCACGATAATCATGACAGTGGCAGCTCCGAGAGGCTCTGGGGGCTGTTGCTGTGACTGTGCACACACTGCGCTGTTCACACAGAGCAGCCTCAACATCTGCTGGGAGCACTGAGCTTATCACACGAGGGCTGCACAGCATCCACACACTGCTGTCTTTCCCCAGCCCCACGGGACAGAAGGCAGCTAGAAACAGAGCCTGGGTACTCAAAGGATTCACCTACACTAGTAAAGTCTAATACTAGAGAAGTCTAGTAGTAAAGGCCTTTGAGAGACCAATTGGATGGCTCATCTTGTTGAGGCTCGTGTGGATTGGGGACCACTGACTGAACACCCACCCAAAATCAGGTTCCCAGGTACCAGACACGAGACTGTGTTTAGTTCACTGGGGACACAGACACCACAAAGAAGCACTGACTGTACCTCCTTGCTCCCTGACAACACTAATTGCATAAAGAATGCCAGTATTACTCAGAGGATGCACAGTCAAAATAAACCACCACTGCCCTGACACAGCATTAAGAGAAAATAGAGAAGAGAAACCATGGGGCACTGTGACCCAAGGGCTGATGAACATAGAGATACCTGGAACCCATTCCCTGCTCTGTCATTACTCTGCTGTGACACTACCAAGGCAGTGCCCTCCCCCAGTGCTGCTCACACACAGCCAGCTCTAATGCAGGGCTTGTTTTGCTGTACGTGGTCACATCCTGGCTGGAGTTCCCAGACCCTACAGCAGCAAAGAAAAGTCTGAGAGCAAAGGAGTAACTTTCAGTATTTTCTGAGTACAGTAACAGAGCCTCTGAGGCACCTGAGATCAAGCAGAGGCAGTTTCTCAGTCTCCAGCTACCTGCCCTACAGAATGAAGACAGACAGGCAGATGTAAAAGGGGGCATGCTAGGACTAGTACAAAATAATTCCTGTAAGTCTTTTTCCAGTCATGACTATTCTGTGAGCACATCCCTTTATGACTATAGTTCAAATTTACTTTTCAGCTGCCCAGTATTTCAGTAGAGTCTAATCTTGCATCAAGTGTTTAAGAACTGAGCTCCTTCAAGGCTTTTCTCTCTCCAAATTACACGGGAATGAAGGATATGGGAAAATACAAACCCAAGTAGCATATATGGAGTGAAACCACTCAAACCAGCAGCTTATGCAATTCCTTTGGAATGGAATTTGGCCTTCAGCTACAAGTGGTACTTGTTTTTCCACAAGGCAATCAGTTATTAGAATTCACTATAACAACACTCTTTCAAAGAATCAATGCTAGCCTTGAAATCAATGTTCACTTTGCCACAGCATTTAAACAGCAGGAGCCCACACACAATGCCAGGTGGCCTCAGGGACCCTGGGTTAGGAGAGGTTGGCACCAGCCACTTACCTCTGCCCAGGCAATGAACAACGTGCTCCCCCTTTCCCTCTAAGCCACTGGGAATGTTTTTCAGCTCCCATTTCCGCAGAGCTGCGTTGTCTCCCTCAGGACTAGAGCTACACACATGGATACTACAATTCTCTTGGCAGTTCCAGGCCCTTCTGATCCATGTTAACCAGGCTTCCAGTTAAAACAATTCCTTTAGAATTACCTTAATTGAGTTACCTGGGACAAAACAGACTCATTTCTACTCACCCTTTATCTCTTTGGTGAATTTTACCCGATGAGAATCAGTCAGAGGTCTTGGTTGTTCATCAATATTATGAATGTCAAGGACTTCACACATGAACTGAATTACGGGTTGTGCTTTGTAGAAGGCAGTGGCAGAAACTAGAAAGAGCAAAATATTAAGCATAAAAAACCCCAGTCAAGGTGTTGTGAGGCACTGTGAGCTCACATCACAGTTTCTTAGAACTCCACGTAAACCTCAAGCACATTTGGAAACAGAACAGCGAGTTCTGCAAGAGTAAAATACCAAAAAGCCAGCAGAAGGTCCACAGTGACACATCTGTCTCCAGTACAGTCATCCTGCTACTACTTGGAACTTCAGGGGTTTAAAAGGGATTTTCCCCAGAGAATGTTTATTTCTAGAGAGCTGCAATGCCCCAGAGAGACATTGTCTTTCACCTCTGTATGGAGCTGCAGAGACAGGATTAATACCTCTCTACTGCAGACTTTTGAATATTAAAAGCTAACATTATTCAACATGCAATACTATTTTTTCAATTGCACAATCTGCTCAATTACTGAAACAATATCTGAGCACTAGGAGCATGAGCAACGATATCTGAGCACATGAGCACTATTTTGACTACGCACAAATTGTGTTGGTGTAGTGGGGAGTGCAACCCTTGATCTATTCAAATCTCCTATCCTCCCCACACGCTAACGACACAATCCCTTTAAGTGACAATATACTGGTTTGAAACAGGGCAGCTGACTTATTCCATGGAAGGAAGATCATAAATCATCTCCTTGACAAAATTATAAGCAAATGAAACAACAGCTTTGGCAGGAAAGGTGAGGTGGGACTAGCCAGAGCTCAGACACAAACCGTTCCACACGCTTAAAACTTTGAATGGCAACGACAGAAAAGAAATACTCAACAAGCATTTATCAGTTTTCCGTATCTCAGGTACCAAACCTGCCACACACCTGTGCTCATACAACCCAACATTCTTCAGCTATGTGTCACTTGAGCAGCCTGCCAACCTCACATGACGCATCGGCCAACACCTCCGGATGCCTGAAATCGCTCCGGCTTTCTGAGTGACCCCAAATCCTCACACTCCCCACCCTGGCAGTGTGTGGGTTGTCTCCCACAGCAACACTTTCAAGGAGAACCTCACCCAACTAAACAAGTGAAAAACCTCCAGTGATGGGATCTGAAGGCAATTTCACAGCCTCAAATCAGGAAACAGAGCAACAGCTCCGTGAACCACCCCTTACAAAGGGCTTAAATTTCTCATTCACAGGAAGGACTGAAAAATTTCTACTCCAGGAGTTACTACTACACTTGCTAATGCTGGTAAGAAAAATTTGCCTCGCGAAGTAACAGCACAGTACATCATCAATTGGTGTAAATTCATCCTCTTCTCCTACCTGAACTGCAGCTCTCTCAGCACCATGCATATAGATACCAGCACTGGTTCTTTCTGGGACAGGTTAAGATTGTTAACATTCATTTTTCAAACCACAGCTGCTGTTAGAAAGGCAATTTTACAAGAACAAACCGTGTGACTTCAGTCACACGAGAATCACCCACAATTTACGTAAACCAGAACACGTGGACTTGCAAATTTTCAGCAAGACAGCTCAACATCCGCAATATTTTTTTATGCTCCGAGACAGATGCTAAGCACAACCTGACTTGGCGTGCTCAGTGTAGAGCGAGACAATTTACCTTGGGTTTATAAAGCATTTCAAAGACAGTGAGAACTGAATGTGAATTAGAGAAAACCTCAAGCAGCACCTGCACCTCTACCACTGACACTTTTCAATGAGGGTTTAATAACTAAATAGAGTCGAGTGCTCACAGGACGCGGGAGTCTGACACAGGCATCAGTCGATCTCAGATCCATTCATCTGGCACTCAATACAGTGCAGCAGAGCTCATGCTTTTGCATAAGAAAGCCCATCCCAATCAGCCCTATTCAGAGAAGTGTTTGGGGTATGTTTTACAGAGTTTTCTTGGAAGTACTGAGCACCACTCACTGTGTACAGCTGCACAGAGAAACAGGGTAGGCAACCTGCCTCTGTCACTGGGGATGTACCAACACTGAAGTTAAGTAGGAAAACAAGCCCTGTGCAACTCCTTCTTATATAGGGATATTGGTTTTTATATGCCAGCTAAATATCTGCTCAAACACTGACATGATGACAAATACAACGAAAAAGGACTAGAATTTCTAGGTAGCCTTTGCCATACATGTCTGGTCTGAATCTCAGCCCCGAATCTCCACTTACCATCGATGTTGAGCATCATTTTCCACATGGCAGGTCGGACCGACTGATGGAACCCAAACCAGACCTCCCTGCCCCCTCCCAGGGGGTGGTCATAGCCTTCTGGAGCTGAGAAGAAGGAGCGGCCCACAGGGGTGTACCTGGTAAAACAGATGGCCACACATTTATGCTCTTGCTTTCCAAACATAAAATTCATGTAACAAAGATTATGAATGTCATGGCTTAGCATAGTTTGATAACCACCACAGTAACACACAGCATTATTGGTTTTTTGAATTTTGTGCACCAGCAATCTGTGCCAAGAAGCAAGTTTAAACAAAATATTCTGAATGCTTCTGTTCCTATTGCAGTGCTTTTAAATTTAGACAAAATATTTACTGTTTTTAGCAATGCACAAACCACTTTCAGTTTTTACAACAAATCAAGAACTAAGTTAACTTACCCTTCCTGATCTTCTGCTTCAAGAAAGTGAAATCTCCATCACAGAAGAGTCTGTACAACTGCTTTGTCTATACTGGCCTGACCCTCAAATACCATTTTTCCTATTTCATAGGGAACTTTTGAATACAAGATACATTGAGAGAAGCAAAAACTATGGGGGAAACAAAGAACTAGAGAAAAGAATGTTTCTCTCACAGGTAGAAAACAGCTGCTCCTGAGCCTCCACACCTCCTGTTATGTAATGCACAGGCATTAGTACAGAGGTTAACATCTTCAGTTCTGGGGAAGCTGAGGAACACTGGCTTCCACAAAACCACAGGCCACTTTTTTTAGGAGTAAATTACACCCAGTGAAACCCATCAGAGCAAAGCCATCCTGCTGCTTAAAGCCAGCAAACTTCAAAAGTAACTTTCATTAACCAAATCAAGTGAAATTGGCCTCCTCTAAATTTCAGGGTTCTGAGATAAAATAATAAATATGAGACTTTGTTAGGACAGGTATCTGGTCCCAGCCATGTATTTCAGACATGAGAAGCATGCACTGGTGACAGTGTATCGATGGATTAAAGAGACTCGTGCTTTTCACAGGCACTGCCATCACTTGGCTCAAGCTGAGCAGAACCAGGACAGCAGTGCTGCAGCTCACTGGAACCTCTCAGCATTTCAATTAAGACCTATTATAAATGTCTGCTGTTTCTTGATCTTTTCCAACACACACATCACCTGCTCTGCCTACAGAAACACTTGTACAGGACTGGCTACAAGCTCCCCGTTCAGCTCACCAGTTGAGCTGCAAAGGGGAATGAGCAGTTTCTCTTTTCACCTGTGAAGAAATGGGAATGAAGGTCTCCCAGTGGGGATACTTCAGGTAAAGACAGACTGCAGGAAGACAGTGAACCTACTTCATGGAGGGGAGGTGTCGTAGCACCACATCGACAGCATGAACAGGGTTAGTGCTGATAGGTTTGTCTAGTTCCAGAGGCTCAGGCAAGGTTCTTCCTGTCAAAACTTCATGCAGCAAGTGCCAGCTCACCCGAGAAACAAACTTTATTGACACTTTGAAGGGACGATCTTTTCCACCTTCTCCGGGTAGTGTCACATCCAAATCCACCTGGGCAGGGGAGAAAAGAAAGAAATAAAAAGCAGCTGTTTAACCTGGAGTCTGGTAGCCTTGAGATTCCACTCCTTCCCGTAACTGGGCCAGAGACTCAAAGACTCAGATACGGAAGACACCGCACATTTGATGAAAGTACATTACCAAATGCACAAAATGAAGAGAACTGGGCCCTGAGCAAGCGGCAGAGGATCATATAACTTTTTCTCACCTCAAATCAGAAAGCAATACATTCTAGAAAAACTTTGGTTTGTTTTCTTATTCATCATAAGATCATGTATTACAGTCTATAAAGCTAAATGTTTTAATAGATTTTGCTGTAGAAAGCAGCTACTAAATTCTACAGGAAGTTCTGAATTCAACTATTACATGAACATTTACATACACTGGAATTTGCAGGACATATATCAGAAGGACTCAGTTTCAGTACAGACACTTCCAGCTTTTCTGAAATCAGCAATACTTAAAGCTGGGTTTTTTCCTTTCCTATGGAGCTGCTACCAACATAATGTCTTCCCAGTTATCTTACCCCAGTAGTGGCCACAGGAAGTGGATTGGCTGTATAGAGGCTTCTTTTCCCATCATAAACTGGTCTACGGTCCCCAAATATTGTCACTTTAAAATGCTGCACCATAGAGTCCACCACGTCCCTGGAAAGGGGGATATTTACATTGAAGACGTTTCTGAAGAAGGATCAGACCTGAGCTGGCTCCCACTCCCCAGTGTTGTGCTGCAGTAGTTGCAATAAACAATACTTGAGTGAATTATAAACACCCACTGCTATTCCAAAAGGTGCTTCACATACTTCATCTAAATGAATAAACACTACAGAATAAAATCAGAATCAACGCAAATGCTCAAATACTGGGAAATATTGGTATTGAAATAATTTCAGAAACTCCTAGAAATGACCAAGGCCTTTGCATTATCTTTATTATGGAAAACAAGGACACTGTTACCTTGGAAAAAAAACCCGCAAAGTGGTATTGTGAAAAAACAGCACAAACCCCCAGCTGGAAGCTCTGCCAGTACTGTCTGCAGCAATGTTTATCTGCTCCTCGGTTGATGAGAGTTTTGAATTCTGCCTACACTTGTTATAAACATGAAATGCCCTAACAAAAAAGACTTGGCTGTAAGTCTTTAATAACCTGAGTTTTTACAAAATCATGTAAAAGCCTGATCCAATTTGCACACAATTACAGATTCGTCTCCCTTGCTTTATTATAAATTGATGGCAATAAAGATTAACCTGACACAAGCACTGAAATTACACTTGAAAAACCATCATGAAATTTTCAGCTTATACAAAAATGCTTCTTGATGCGAGTAGCAGTTAAAAAGATACTTTTGGAACACCTCCAGCTGTAACAGGCCTTTGGGATCTGAATTCTTTGGGCAGTCTTGGTGTTTCAGTGGCACAACCGTATCTCACTTGACACACCACAGCTCCCTTATCCTACAGCATGGAAACACTTTCCTTCAGCACATGCAAACCAGCCTTCCTGCACAGCAGCAGCTTCCAGGCACCACGTCCTGGCCAGGCAATATTAACCCAAAGTACTTCAGGAAGATGATAAATATTGACTTCCTCTTCAAGCTGAATGAACAGCAGCACTTTCACCTCCCAGCTGGGACAAGGGGAAAACAAGAAATTCTCCCTTTCACAGCTCTTGATGTTACTCAACATGCCCATCAGTACAATTTACAAGACAAACGTATCTTCTCACCTGTTCACCCTCCGAGGACACTTATCTGGTTTGATATCCACCTCATAGAGGTAGACATCAATCTTTGGGATTTCAACTTGGAAGCAGTTGGCCAGCAGTTTAATGGGTTTGCCCATGGTGCCATAGCCAGGACGTCTGGGCACCATGAGCAGGGGCTGTGCCCCCACGGGTCCTGTGAAGGAAAAATCCCACAGATTAGGAGATAAGCACCACAGACAATTCCCTGAACCAACTCTCAGGACAACCAGGCAGGCACCAGAGCCAGCACACTCGAGGAAAGGAAATCAGCTGTCTCCAACAGCATGCTGCCCATGAAATTCCAAACAAATGCTTGCCCATTTTTAATCCTTAAGCCTCCACCTACATCTAGACTGTTCTCTTACTCATGAGCTTCAGAGATCAGCATGAATAAAATCAGGAGCTTTTGTGTAGGAGATTTCCTAAAAAACCCCAACCAAAAATCCAAAACAAAACCAAAAAACCCAAAAAAAGACCCTTAAACAAAAACCATCCCAAAAATATTGCAGAAAGTTTTACAAGTCTTTTCTGAACACCCTGGTAATAACCAAGTGGCTGCAGAGTACAAAAATACAGAAGTAGCTCTGGACTGATGAACAGGATTTGAGATAAACTCTTCATTTCAGTGCCAATATCAGCTTAGTCTTGGAAGACAGATTATTCTTGAACTTTGCTGGCTGAAAATGGATGAAGAGTAAGACCATTACCTCCCATCTAACTGCCCCCATAAAGCCAATTTGCCAGAAGAGTAAAGACTCAGATTAAGACACAGGATTGTAAAACTCTTTGATTACTTGTAAGCCAGAGAAGAATACCCAGAACTGCTCAGAGAAACATCCAAATCTGCACTGAGATGGGTATTTTGAAAAGCAGCTAAAACACCTGCCCAGATTTGGTCCATTCTCGTCTATTTAATTTGCTTTGCATCATTTAGGTGAGAACCCTCCACTCAAGATTTGCATTACTCATGCCTTCCAAAACAAACGCAGTAGTAAACATAGCCCATTTCCCAGAATTTCTACTGGTATTTCCACTTAAAAATACCTCTTTCCAGTTAAGAAACAACAACAAACCCAAAATGCTTGGTAGCCTGAGTGTTAAGAACTTACTCGTGGTACAAATGTCCTGATTTACAGAGCATTCAAACGAGGTAGTGCAAAGTTCTCCCCTCTCCTCCTACTCGGTGACGCAGGCAGCGATTCCAGCCCACTCATTTTCATAGCAGAGTTAAAATGTCAAGTGCTGGGAAAAATGTTTTTTTATTTGTCTTTTGATTAATCTCCATAATTTCTGTAAAAAACCCGGTATTATCATGAAGGAAATCACGTCCTGAGAACAGGTGAACATCAAAGCCAAGTTCTTCTGTAACATTTGTCTGGCTCTACCCAGAAAACTACTGAAAAATTCTGAGTGGGGCTGGCTTGGAGCCACAAGATAAAACAAAACAGAAACCAAGAAGCATCATTTAAAACCCGCTCACAGACTCTGCTTATGCAAAACTTGTTCCAAGCATCTGCTCTCTTCAACTTTTCCTTCATTTTAATACTCTCACATGAGTAAAGCAGCTCTACAATTTACTCCAGCTATATTTGCAGAATATAAGCATAAGCAAAAAGAAGTTACTACCAAACATTTGAGTGGCATAAACAAGTCAACAGCTCATTTTAATATTCTGAAGACATACACACCATAGTTTATATTTAGTTCCTATCCATAGGAAAGACTAACAAAACTGCTGAAATAAAGATAACGTTAAAAGGTTCTTTGGTCAGCCTTGTGTCCCGCTCACCCAGCTCACCCTGGAAGAAGTCAGAACGCAGATTTTGGCAAACAGGAATTAAGTGACCAATAAACGAATCAGAAGTGCAGGTCTACACGCTGTTCAGGTATAATTTTTAAAAATTCAGCTATTTTGCTATTATTGTGTGAATCATCCGCTCCCTTGGACAAATGAACTTAAAAACATGAGTATGCCATTAGTGCCCAAATACACCAGCACCCACTCAGAAGACCCTGCTTGCAAGAGACACTGACTTGCCAGATTCTGTTGTGAAAGTCTTGTGTCAGTGGCTTCAAAGCTGTGACTCAAACACCAATAAAACACAAATAAGCAGCGACGCTCTGGGGATGGTTCCGCCGCTGATCTATCGGTGACTCACCCAACCTCATGCCTAAGTCCTGTGTCAAGCCCATGGAAATAAACACACAAACCAAAAATATTCAAAGTACTATTATTCTACCGAGTACAGGATACCCGAGTGGCAGATCCTTTCCTTCAAGTCCTTTAACCATTGCAAAAACAAAGTGGGTCAAGGCTCAAAAACCTTTCTCAAAGCAGCAGCACCGTGAGGCCTCCTCCGCGGGGGATGGAGCAGCTCCTCGGTGCTTCCGGAGAGCTCTGCACTGCTCAGCTACCCACATGTTTTAGAGGAGAAACTTCTTTGTGTTAAAGAAACCATTATATTCTGCCATTACAGCACCAGGTACGTACATACCATAGAGTCATGGAATGCTTTGGGTTGGAAGGGACCTTAAAGATCACTTCATTCCACCCCCTGCCATGTGCAGGGACACCTTCCACTATCCCAGCTTGCTCCAAGCTCTGTCCAGCCTGGCCTCGGACACTTCCAGGGATCCAGGGGCAGCCACAGCTTCTCTGGGCACCCTGCGCCAGGGCCTCACCACCCTCAGAGGGAAGATTTTTTTCCCAATATCCCATCTAACCCTGCCCTCTATCAGTGGGAAGCCATTCCCCCTTGTCCTGTCACTCCAGGCATTGTAAATAGTCCCTCTCCATCTTTCTTGTAGGCTCCCTTCAGATATATGCCTAGGATGTTCCTAAAAATCCAAGGAAAATCCCCAAACCAAGTCTGTTCAGTGTGCTGGAGCAGAGCTCAATTCATAAAACCAGCTCAGCGAAGTCCCCAGCACTAAAACTCAACTGATTTATAACAGAAAATAATGAACACACAAACAGGAACTAAAACTGGTGTCTCAGACAGATTCTTGGAAGGCCTTTGTGCAGCAAGGGAGCACGTCTCAAGATCGTGGAATGGTTTGACTTGGAAGGGACCTTCAAGCTCCCCCAGTTCCACTGTGGAAGTCCCTCTAACGGTTTCAACGAGCTCTGAGTGAGAATCTTTTCTTCCATGGAAGTATCGATGTTCCAATCAAGCTTAAACACAGCCGAGAGGGACGGCGATTCCTCGGCAGCCCAGCCAGCACACGGACACGTCTGGCCTGCATCCAAACGCTGGCTGCACCTACCTAGCAACCAGAGAAGCCCTGTCGGAATAAAGCCTGAGCACAGCGAGCAGGAGCTCAGAAACCTGCAAATGCTTCCAACACACCATTGTACGAAAAACTGCAGCTTCTGGCACACACAACGCTTTTACAGAATGAAGCAAAATCGTGATCTCCAGCAGGATGCTAATAGGAAATGCAGATTTCCTTACAGAAAGGGCCATGCCCACCAAGCTTCCAGAAAAATTATCCTCTTTCCCACTGTGGCTTCAGCATTACAAAGCCAAACTATATTAACAGAGAGAATTCAGTAGTTTTATTTTTGTTTATACAACAGTTCTAAATCCAACTGGACGGGTGCTGGAACAGCCCGAAACACACCATCGAGGCCTGAGCAGGTAAATACAACTTACTCTGGCTCAGGAACATGAGGCAGATTTGTGGAACAGATCCTGGCCTCCGGCTGGAGCTGCACTGGGAAGAGCTCTCCATGAAGGGGAAAACTAAAAGATTCCCTTTCACAGGGCCTCTGGCCTCTACTCAGAGGCCCAGCCTGTGGAGCTCTAAGAAAATCTTATCACTAGCAAAAAATAACTTAAATCTGGATTAAAAAAATACATAGGGAAGATTTGATTCAAATGTCAGTCTCAAGGATCGAGCTCCTTCTGCCAGAAATCATGAATTGCCTCATTTCTGTCACTTGGCCTCACTGGGTGGCATTACATTATTTATGAGTAATGCAATCCATGTTTTCTAAACATTCCTCTTTGCAATTTAGGGTTTGGTTTTTTCAAGGTTTCAGATACTAAGTCGTATTCGAACACATCAAAAGCCAACAGTTTGATGCTGTGCTCAGTGACTGCCAACTGCACAAGCAAGTACCGGTGTGGTAACTCATTCTGGCCTAATGGACTTACAGGAACACAGTGAAGTGTTTTGGGAGAATGTAGAAGACAATCAGTGCTTCTGAACCTTTAAAAAAAAATCTAAATACAAAAAGCTTTAAGCCCAAAAAAGCAGCTTATATGCACATAGTGAAGTTAATACCCAACTGCTCTGGGAGAAGAGAAGGTGCCAGCCCACACAAACCCTGCAAGACTTTTTCCTGGAAGGCATTTCCACAGACCAAAATCAGGAAGGTAAAAATTAGCTCAAGAAATACTCTTTGATACCTTCACCTCTGAGGAAGTAAAGCTCTGAGGATGAAACAATTTGTAAAGTTCATACTGTGAGTCAAACAACTTCCACAGCAACCCCAGAGGAAATGTGCCACTGTATCTTACAGTAGAATAACTTTTGAAGGCAACTATGAATCACCCCCCTTTCCCTGCTCCACCACACCCACAAAATCGGGACTTTTAATGGGCCTCCCAAATCACTACTCTGAACTCAGAGAAAGAAAAGCCACTTCTTGGGATTTTCTCTGCCCGAAGTTTGTATGGAAAATAAACAGAAGGTTAAGGATGCCTGCAGTGCTTCATTAAAAACCGAAATTAAAAAAAACCCCAACAGTCCAACACAATTTAACACTTTTAACACAAAAAGCTGTGAGCTCTGAAAGAGCAGTGTAGGACATGGAAATGAAGACAATCAGCACTGACTTGGTCACACCACAGAACATCCCCTGTTGGTTGAACCTCCCTGCCTTTTGGAAGTTTACTGAACACTCTCCTGGTGGAAGTACAATGCCTGACACCGGATTCGAGCTGTGCCGAGAGCAGCTTCTCCTTCACTTCACTTTCCCAACTGAACATTTTACTGCTGTTCCTCAGTTTGGTTTCACCACAACCCGTGCCCCGAGCAGCCACCTTCACATCCTGCTCCACTTTCAGTGACATTTAAATTCCATGGACCAGGGGAGCCGTAATACTTCCCAGATTCCTTAGCCCAAGCCTCTCACACAAACAGGACATCACCTACAGCATTGCCTCACTCAAGATGTCCTGGCACACGCTTCCACGCTTTACTCCAGGGATACTCACACACCAATCTTTGCTCCCCACTCTGCTTATTTTATCCCATGTTTTCCCGTCATGCACAGAAAACAAAGCACATCTCAGTGTCCTTCTCCCTTTCAAGACAGAGCTTTAATCCTCATTTGTTCCACCAAGGATGGTTTGCGTCCTCCTGTTCCAACACCCCAACACTTGGAACATGAACACCGCACTCAACACTTCCCTCATCACAGAGCAGACATGGGAAGAACCATCCATCGTGCTGGACACTGAGCCCACAAGGAACACCCTGCAGCAGCTTTGCTAAAAGCCAACATATTGCAGCCTAACAATAGGTAAATTCACTTCAAAGGAAAATGTAAGCGTTTATGGGTTCCTCTTGCATATCTGTTTATCAGGAGACAACTACAATTGCACCAGGTTATAATTAGAGTTTATTTAACACCGTTTAAGAGAGCATCATATGAATTCCACCAGATTGCTAAAATCCTGCATCTTAAAATGTTTTCAACCATCACAACCTCAAGCCAGGCAACAGCTGAGGTAAGGAGTTTTCCCAGCCAAATCCATTATTGTCCTTAAATCTCCAACTATGTTAGAAAAGGATCTCCATATGGGGATGAGAAGGCACGTTTGTGTTGACACCTTCAGTCTCAGTCTTGTATTTTCACCACCTGTGGTACCTATTCAAGTGGCAGACATGGAACTGCAGGTGACTTTGGACATTCCTTTTGCCATCGAGGTACAGCCAGAGAACTGCTGATTAAACACTGCCCAACCCTGAACCCTCCTCCGCTGTTCTGCCAGACTTGGAAGAAATTATCTTGAAAAACTGAATCAGAACTTCCTTCTCCAACCCTCAAAATCCATTTAAAACACAAAGTTGATAAATAGTGAGCACACGCTTTCCCAGCAAAAGGATCAAACGGCCAAAATGTGAAGATTTTCATAGAATCACAATCACAGAACGATTTGGGTTGGAAAAGGCCTTAAAGCCCATCCAGTGCCACCCCCTGCCACGGGCAGGGACGCCTTCCACTATCCCAAGTTGCTCCAAGCCCCGTCCAACCTGGCCTTGAACATCCCTTCCAGGAAAGGGGCAGCCACAGCTTCTCTGGGCAATAACCACCTCGGAATGATTATTGTGAAGCAGAAGCAGCACACCCAAAGGCACGGGAATTAGCCCTAAAACTCAGCGTGCTGACACACAGGGGCCATATACCCGGTGTGTGCCCGGCAGGAGCTGCTCGAAGGAGCGCTGCCCGGTCCCGCCGGGCTCTGCGGGTCCGTCCCTCGGGCACCGGCACGGCGCGGGTTACGCAAGCCGGGCACACCGGTTATGAAATACCGACAATTCCTCCTCCACCTCCGGCACGGGAAGCCGGACACGGAGAGGCTCGGCCCCGGCTCTGCCCGGGACCGGGGCGCTGCCCCCAGGGCTCAGCTCCTCCCGCCCAATCCCCCACGGGCTGGGCTCGGCCCGGCCGCTGCCCCGCGACACCGGGGCGGGCACCGGGCGCTGGGG